>CM032400.1:8835543-8868841 GCA_019049475.1 Eueides isabella
GTTAAATCAAACACGAATTTAGTGATGTCGTAAAAAGTAATGAAATATAAACACACGGTTTGTTTCCGCGTTGTTAAGATATCCATCAGCTTCGTTAACTTCACCCATAGCCGATACGGCCACGTCACTCTAAACTCGAAACTTAAGAGTGCTTCTAAAACAATACCTTTTTAACTTCATAGTGTGTCTGGTAACTCTGTAACAAAAACACAAGAGAACAATACCGTTCGGCCATTCCTACCAGAAAAGATTTTTACCGTCATAAAATAAAATGAACTACTGTTACCCGTATCTTCATATTAAGATTTATTAGCCTACACAACAATTACCTTCTGTAATCAATCAAGCAGAGAACAGTATTTATAACTATGTATAGCGAATTTAATATTTAGTTTCATTTAATTTGAATTATTATGTCTGAGGCCTATCAACAATGACATTGTGTCACATCAATCACAACAAATCATGACTTTAAAACATATTTCAACAAACTTGCTCTGTACGCACTTCCGCTATGGAATGCCGAGTCGCACCTGACTCTACGGTCTTCGCTACAAGGCTAGACCCGACCACACCACCCAGGGCTACCGCCTACTGCTTGCCCACGGGCTACTTCAAAGAGTAGACACCGATTCACAACTTAACTAGACTCTTCAACAAGAGTCCTCAACCACATTATCATTTTCACCTCCGTCTATTGGTGATTGACCTTCAGGCATTTTACGGATACGATCGTGTGGATATTTGTATGTACGATTGTTAGTAATGACTTTAAGACATAACGATTACCGTCTAGTACTTCAACAATTTGGAAAAGGACCTCTAAATTTTGGCATCTTATTTTGTCCGATTTCTCTCTTCGTTCTCAATAAGAACGAACCTGCCAACCGAAAACTGTTTACTGTATTTTATCGAAACAGTCTTTATCATACCGCGCGGATATCTCAATATTATTGGAAGCTACCTGCCTAACCTCATCAAGACATATCGGTTATTATCGTAATTAGCCATTAAATTAAGAGGGCGCGCGACTTTTCCTATTAAAAGCTTCGAATGACTCGTTTGTTACTCTATTGACAGTAAAGTTAAGTACATGCCCTTATAAATCCTGCAACGAGTTATCAAATTCAAATATTTTATATAACAAAAGAAGTTACAAGCTATGTTTTTTTTTTTTTTGAACGTCAGATAATTTACCACCGGTTCACTAAAGTTACTGCCTCAGACCTGAGAAGAACCGGCGAAAGAAACTCAGCGGGATATGTTCTTTATTTTAACGAAAGCTTTACATCATATTGTTATCCTTATCAATTTGAACTGCTGTTAACATTGACCTTAGTACGCTCACTTCTTACCCTCGCAAAACTCTGCTATGATATGTACAGGTGCTCTAAAAAGAGCCACGCTGTCCTTTACTACCCCAGTACTGCTTTTGCTGTCAATATTTTAGTATGATAGAACAATATTTACTTGGTAAATGCGTCGATCAACACGAAGACGTATTTCCTTTGTTCGCTTTTTCACTCAACTTACCGGTAACATCAAATGTGAACAATATGCTAAGGGATAGCTATTGGTATAGTCTGCATTTCAGCTTGTATCTTACGTTTCACAATTGTGCAAGTCACACAATTGTCCACAAATTTAAGTAAACGTAACGTATCTACTCACACCTTTAAATCAGTAGTAGTTGTACAGCTTCTCTAAAGTCTTTTCGTATCCAACATTGATAATAGACTCGTTAATATTGTTAATGACAGACCACTTCAGTGAACGAGGAACAACGGGCAAGCATTTTGTTCGCTCGTTTCGCTGTAGCTTACGATGAGGTATACCTGATCTCAACTCTAATGTCTTTCCTCATTGAGACATCGTTAATTTAAGTTAGACATTACCTTCTTTATTTCCGAATCTCGCTGGTGTTCTGCGAAAACACAGCTATCCGAAAGCTCACTACCACCAGGTCCACCTTCTGTATACTCTGGGATCTTGTTTTGCGATGTGGTTAACGACGTTGCAATCTGTTAAGACTACGAACTTTCCAATCAATCTATGCAAATAGAGTCTAAAATGTCTTACCGCATTAACTACTGCAAGGGTCTTCAACTCGTAGTGGCATCACAACTCACCTAAAGTCGTGCGTTTACTAAAGTAGTCAACTGGACGTAACTTACTGTCAACCAATTGTAACAAGATTGTACCGTACCCATCAACGCTCGCATGCTTTATGTAGTTCTCCAGATGCTGAGTGGTAGCTTGAAGAAGTGGTAATGAGGACAGGGCTTCAATTTTACGCTTTTTGGGTTTGATGTCACCTGCTTCAAATTCAAATCCTAAAAAAAAAAACTCAACACGTTTTTTAACAAAGGAAAATTTTTTTTTAATTTAGGGTGAAATCTGAACTATTGATGACTTCGAGAAATTCTTGTAGAGATCTTCAATCCCTGTTCAATGTTCTTTCCGCTACTAGTAAAATATTATCGACATGTACAATTACGTACCTGTGAGCAAGGTCACCTAATTCATTTATAATAACTTTCTGTAAGTTACTCATACCTTCAGTAGTTATAAATGAATAAAATGAAATCCACTGGCACAGTCTAATTTCGTAAAGTAATTAGCATCGAAGATACACTTCTGAAATTTAATTAAATTGCCGCCAGTAGTACAGCGATCACACAGTTATTGATAGGATGCCGGCTGGCCGGAGCTCGATGGTGTTGTGAATATTGACGGTTTCTTGGTATCCATCACTTTCTTATAGCATTCCGCTTGTACAAGCTCTTGTTGTTAATGTTGTCTTGTTGTTACCTCCGTCATAAATGCAAATCGTTGTAAACGGGCGTCGATTGGTGAAAAATAAGCAGTTACCAATTATCATAATTAGTTGAGAATCTTTCTTCAAAGAACATGTCAACGGTGACACACCACGACCATGGATCGGTGTCACGCTGTCATGATTCAGGCAAAACATTTCCATTCCTCTAGGTGGGACACTTCATTTTGTATTTCAAAATATACCCGCCATTGAGTCACTATTTGTCGAATCACTTGCACGATTCGATCCCACTTCTGATGTAAGAGAAAGATAACATTGATTAATTGAACACATGTTTATTTCATTAAAATATAGTCAAAACATATGGTAAAAGTAAATAATACATATTAATTTAATTATAGATAATTTAAATCAACTTCAAAAAGTAAGTCATATAAAAATTAAACTATGTCAAAACTTTAATTTTAATAATATTACATCTAATAATTTAACTAGTATCTAATGAAATATTATCATTACTAATTGAATAATTAGTAAACAAATGGCAATATTTGAATACATTTAAATTAAATACTTCCTTTATATTTTAAACCAAACAATACGATTTGATTTGAAAATAGATTCAGAGTGTCAGAGACACAGGAGCCAGAGGTTCCCCTCAGTCGGTGGCTGGATCGCTTCTGAACCGGAGAATGAAAACCCGTCGTATTTATAATACAAATGGCACTCAAACCATAAACATTTGACAGCAGAACACTGACAACACTAGTCAATTGACCATCTATTCGAATTCCGTTTTGCATTCACGCCGATACACGAGTCAATAGAACATCTATTTGAGTTCCGTCTTGCATTCGCGCCGATACACGAGTCAATTCACCGTCTATTTGAGTTACGTTTTTGCCTTCGCGCCGATATATATATATATATATATATATATATATATATATATATATATATATATATATATATATATATATATATATATATATATATATATATATATATATATATATATATATATATATATATATATATATATATATATATATATATATATATATATATATATATATATATATATATATATATATCTTCTGATTACATTGCATTATCTATGTTGTTTTCGTTTGATTTTTCTGCTGGAAGAGTCTGTAGAAGTAAGTATTTTATATGAAAAACATTTTCATACCTACTACGCGTTCTTGAGACAAAACATTTCTACATGCGAAAAGACCAGACGACAGACAGTGAATCCTAAAAATGGCTAAGATATTAAATGGTTTCATTTAATTATCCAATATATTTTTGAAAATCATTTGTCAGTTCTCTTTAGATATTACTGTACATATGCGTTTGGCATGTTCTTGTTTTGACGTTTAAAAAATAAATTAATTATTTGCTTCGCCGTGGGTGGGTGACATATTGTATATTAAGAGACTCGCTCTGGCGGAAGCAACGGATACTGTCGTTATATGGATTTAATATATGCTATATTTATAACTGTTAATAACAATATTCACTTACGTCGTGCGTAATTTTATTATTCACTTACGCCTAATAACATGTTATAAGAATGATAGTATCTATAAACTTTTCTTCCTTGCTAGCATAGAAATTGTTTTTTTGTGTGTCATAAAACCAAAAATCGATGTTTAGCCTAAATAGACACAATTAGTGGATAAAAACAGAGAAAAGTAATAAATTATTGACTATGTCATCTCTTATGTCTTAATAAACTCTTTGAAAATAATTTAGGTACATTTACCCAGCATATATTATTTACATGTTCACATTAAAGGGTCTCGATGTGTCAGTTATGGCGAATTATTAAAGGGCGTATAATTAAATTATAACTATGCTAACCATAATATGGCGCTTTGAATCTGTCAACAGTATTCATTAATCTTATCAGTATCCTACAAACCACTTCCTTAACAATCGTGAGACATGTTTGAAGCCAAATTAGCAACATTTCTAATGATTACACGGCTTAAAATCTAAATGTAATAATAATACATAATATGTAGTTATATTCTTTAGAGTTCACTTACTCAAAACGCAATGATACGAATATGGGCGGAGAGTTGAGAACGGGTGGAACTTCGTCACTATACTGAGATCTCTTTGCCTACCGTGCTGTGGCCACGATAAAACTGGACGATGGAATGAAATCTCTATACATTCTTGTTTATCAATAGTTGTATAAAGTAAGATATCGGTCGATGGAGTCGGACATATTTCATTTATGTTATTCATTTTTAGCTGTGAAACTGGTTCAAGATGAAATAATTAAAATTTTTATATAATAAAAATCCTATGCGATAAACACCTTCATTTTTAAATCTGAACCCATATCCATCATGCCCCGACAAGCAAAATACTCAGTGAGTGCGCAACAAAAGCGAGGGAAATTTCGATGAATATTTCCCTCTCATTATTTTGCATTGAATTAAGAGTTGACGTAAAGTATGAAAATGCTGATCATGGCATTATCATTTATTATTTTTTTTTAATTATTATTCGTAATTGGTTCATAATTAAAGGAGGATTATGCGTAAAGTGCAATGTATGGAAGTTGTATAAAAAGATAACGGAGTGTCCTAACACCAGGCCATTTCAGCAATCACTCTATCGGGTTTGTGGTGATGCAAAAAATATTTAAGCATGTACATACGGAGACCTGTTGTAGCGCAGCGGCACAAGCGTGTGACTGTAACCGACAGGTTCTGGGTTCGATCCCCGGTCGAGGAAATGAAATAATTAATATTCTCAATTTTAAAAATTTAATGATTTCATTTCTTCGCTATGGTACATCATGGAAAAGACATGGCAAACGAGCGTACGGGTCACCTGATGGTGAGTGATCACCGTGGCCCACGGCCCCGTGTAACACCAGGGGAGCTACAGGTGCGTTGCTGGCCTTTCAGGTGGAGGTAGACGCGCTTTTTGAATGTGTTGTCGACCTGGAAATACTGCAGCGGGAGGTCGTTCCAGAGATGTGTATCACGTGGAAGAAAACTCTCTACTCATCATACATCTCGAAACTAAATAATACATGTAGGTACTTGCATTCTATTATCAAATAAAGAATAGTTTATAAATATATTATATTTTAAATCAATAATACACAATGATCTATTATCGTACCGGCCGTATGGTGTATTTATTTATAGAAATAGGTGTAATGCTAATTAACAAGATGAATTTCTCGGATAGTGAAGCATTAATCCTGAAATCAATTTAATAAAGAAAAGTTCAATGTATATTTTATTTAACTTACGCTGTAATGAATGTAATGTAATTTATATTTTCTTCAACTTACGCTGTATCGTGCATGTAAGAACTTTGTGTTAATACTCTCCATTAAACATGAAGGCGCTTCTGGCGACCTACCGAACAAATCTTGAGGAGTTGAGTACGGAACTCAAAGTCGCCATTTGCTTCGTTCAAGCCAGAACCAGAGCAAGAAACTGACAATATTAAATATTTAATTTACCAGAGTGCGTATTGAATCCACGATCATTTCATTTTCTATTCCTAAGCATGTGCCTCCGCGGCATGTCTTTTATTTATAATAGCTATTTTTGTTGAAAGCGAAAAGACAATTGAATTTAATAATAAAGTTTAATTTTAATTATAGTCTATGTTGTACCTTGTGTTTTGACATTAGGCGCTCTCTGCTTACCCTGTTATGTAAGCAGTAAAGCATTAAACTGTAAAAGTTAAGAAAATATTATTCACTCAATCCGGAATAATAATTTCTATAAATCAGAAATATATAATATTTATAAACAAAAAGTTAAACATGAAAGAATCTACACCGGCACCTGTTGGGTACTATCCAAGTCAATGTAAAGTGTGACTAAATTTATTTAAATTAAATTGACTAAAGAATTTGGGAGGTGTCCAAGGGTTTTAATTCTGCTATGTTCAAATTTTTCAACTTCTATATGTACACGTTTCATAATTTTGATTAAGTATTTACGATCTTATTGTTAACCTATTTACGTCCAAATGACAAGTAGTAATATATTTTTTAATGCATTATGGCAAGCCATACTTTTACGTGAATGTGACCCAAAACACATGATAATTTCTTAAGAAACTTAATTAGCTGTTTTTAAATTAATTGGACCGTTTTTCATAGGTCTCTATGTTGTATATAGTATTATGCTATGTATAGTCAAAAGTCTAGCTGGTTTAGTAGTGAAATATTTGTATACTGGGCTATTAATAGGTACATGAAACTTCTGTTTTTGACAGAAAAAAATCTGCTGTCACGAAAATAATTTGAAAACAAAAGTTTTTTTTGTTGAAAGATAATGGCAGCACCTGAGAACTATGTCGCGTATCATACAGGTATAAGTATCTAAACGGGATATCAAAACAAGAATTGGATGATAAAATCAACAATTTACTAACAATACACAAAGGACCATTGAGCAATATTAAAGCTAGCAAAATATACAGCCAATTTATGCCGAAAGCTCTAAAGTAGCTCCAAATTAATCAATATGGCATTATCCTACTTTAATCATGATTTGGTGGGATGTTAGCTATGAAGAAGTGACTGAGCCATATTTTTGTGAAAAAGCTAAATTTAGTTAAGTCCTTAAAAATACATGTTTAATAACCCAGAATTTCAGCAAGACCGCAGGGTTCATAAAGCTCTATCTAATCTTGGTTAGAATTGACTGTTCTGGACTTCAAGAAAGCTGAAGACTGGCCGTCATCGAAATCCAGATAGTGATTTCTGATCAGGTTTTTCCAAAAACATTTCATACGAATTTATCAGTGAAAAAAAAAAATCACATAGAAAGAGAATGGGCTGGATAACCTCAACGTTTAAAGGACTATAACACAGCCAATGGATATAGAATAAGCTAAAATATATAAATACTATTAATTAATTTATATAATTTATTTACAAATGATTAATTTATGATTAAAAATAATACCGTAAATTCATATAAATAATTAATTTATGCATTAAAATAACACTGTATTAGTATGAAAAATAATGTAAAGTAAAAATATACTATTCTTTGTATTACAGTATTTATGGTAAGATTATATATATCAGGCCAATAAGTTAAAGTAGGTCGTCGTCCATATATTCTTTATTCGAGTCTTGAATACCCGACATGTATTATATTTCAAAACATACATTTTGCTATCAAATATTTTGTCCAATGTTCTCTACAGACAAAATATATTCAATAAAGCAGATCTATTATTCGAGTATATCGTGACAGACGTAATGATACAGCAAGATGGTTAAAAGAGTTATGAACACAACATATGTCTTCGTTGATAATACGTCATCTGGATCGTGAACTCTTCCTTTCTTTTTATTTCAATGTTTCTTATTAATAACGTTGATTACATGTCTACTCGTATATGCATAAAGTTATACTATTTTTTTTCCATCTTTCATAACGGCTTTTGTAGGTTATTGTGAGCGGCGAAACTAATTTGCAATATTTAATTAAGATATTTTTTTTTCTATAAATAAATACACTTCTGAGTTAGAGTCAAGATATATATATATATATATATATATATATATATATATATATATATATATATATATATATATATATATATATATATATATATATATATATATATATATATATATATATATATATATATATATATATATATATAAATATATATTCTGACTGATTTTAACGTCAGGTTAAAATCAGTCAGAAAGCTGTTAGGCGAGCTCTCTCTTCCTTGAATATTCACAAGTTGAGTGGGCCAGATGGCATCTCTCCTCTTGTGCTCCGTTCATGTGCTCCTGAGCTAACTCCGGTGCTAACCCGTCTCTTTCGGCACTCTTACTCAGTCGGCGTAGTCCCAGATTCGTGGAAGAGCGCTCTTATCCACCCGATCCCGAAAAAAGGCGATGGCTCCGATCCAACTAACTACAGGCCTATTGCTATCACCTCCCTGCTCTCCAAAGGTATGGAGAGCTTAATCAATAGCCAGCTCTTGGTTTATCTAGAGGATCACCGATTGATTAACGACCGCCAATATGGCTTTCGTCAGGGTCGCTTAACCGGTGATCTTCTGGTTTACCTAACTCACCGCTGGGCTGCGGCTATTGATAGTAAGGGAGAGGGCCTGGCAGCTAGTCTGGACATGGCGAAGGCCTTCGATCGTGTGTGGCATGGGGCGCTCCTTGCGAAACTTCCATCTTACGGGCTTCCCGAGAATTTACGCAAGTGGATCGCTAGCTTTCTCACTGGGCGCAGCATCAAGGTCGCTGTCGACGGTTTTTGCTCTGAATTCATGCCCGTGAACGCTGGCGTCCCCCAAGGCTGCGTGCTGTCCCCTACGCTATTTCTTCTGCATATCAATGATGTGTTGGAGGACTCTAACATACATTGTTATGCGGATGATAGTACTGTGGACGCTGTATACCACGGCCGTGCAAGTCTTTCTCGGGAAAACGTCGACCAGTGCCGAAATCAACTTGTGTCTTCCGTTGAGGCATCCCTCAACAATGTCTCCGTATGGGGTGAAATGAACCTAGTTCAATTCAACCCCCGGAAGACACAAGTCTGCGCGTTAACCACTAAAAAAACCCCATTTGTCGTATCACCAGTTTTCGAGAACACTCCCCTTAAAGCCGCGCCCTGCATCAGTATATTGGGCCTCAGCTTTTCGAACGACTGCCAGTATCGCGATCATCTGGAAAGCAAGGCCAAGTTGGCCTCGAAGAAACTGGGGGTCATCAGCAGAGCGAGACAGTATTTCACGCCAAAACACCGTTTGGCCCTGTACAGGGCCCAGGTTCGGCCTCATATGGAATACTGTTCTCACCTCTGGGCTGGTGCACCCCAGTATCAGCTTGAACCATTTGATCGCGTACAACGTAGAGCCGTTCGAATCGTTGGGGACCCAATGATCTGTGAGGGGCTTGACACTTTGGCTTTGCGTAAAGACGTATCTTCACTGTGCGTTCTCTACCGCATTTATCACGGGGAGTGTTCTGGAGAACTGTTTGACTTGGTACCTGCCGCCGAATTTTCTAACTGCACAGTCCGCCACAAGTTGCTATACCATCCACAACATCTGGACACGTGGCACTCTACTACTGTGCGGTTTCGTAGGAATTTCCTTCCACGCACCATACATCTCTGGAACGACCTACCCGCGGCAGTATTTCCAGGTCAATACGACATGGGTACCTTCAAAAAGCGCGTCTACCTACACCTCAAAGGCCGGCAACGCACCTGTAGCTCCCCTGGTGTTACACGGGGCCGTGGGCGACGGTGATCACTCACCATCAGGTGACACGTACGCTCGTCTGCCTTGTCTTTTCCATAAGTTCTTTTCCATATATATATATGAATTGTATTGGTTGACTTCATTCAGTTTTGTTCGGATAAGATGTTGGTTCAAAAGATTGAAGGACTCGCTCGGGACGGGATACTTCACGTTCATAGTGGATATGATAAATCGACAAAAATTTACAATTCTATGCATTGCAGTTTAACGTATTACACTAGGTAAGGCAATAATATCGTTATTTATTGTAAAATAAGAATAAGAATTTAAGTGATAAATAATTTGTATGTATACTATATCAAAAGTTAGGCTGAAAGTGAGCAACCAAGTGATTTATGATCCCTCTGTTTGTCTTAATATGCGGAAAAAGTATACTTTTTAACTAATTATGATATTAAGGGTTGGAAGTTGCACAAGACAGAGACAAGTGGAGTGGCTTTGGAGGAGACCTTTACCCGTCAGGTGGTTCCTGTAGAGTAGAAATAAATAAATAATAAGGCAAATTAAGTTATAATATAATATAGAATAGATAGCATATTAACAATTAACTTTAAAATAAAACACAGTGTTAATATTATAATAGTAGTTTATATGCAAACAAACAACGAAGGAAATTTATATTGAATGTATAGCAGCATTTAAATCGTAAATATGTATATAACACTGTAAACAGCGTACTACAGAAATAAAAGGTTTTCTTATTTTTTATTTTATTATTTTTTATAATGATATTAAGAACCAATAAAAGTTTATCAGAAATATATCTTCATATGCTAGCATTTTGATTCTTTCTGACAACTTATGTTTATTATATTAATTAAAAGTGACAGCTTTTCAATATTAAAAGTGAATAGTAAAGTTCCACATGAAATTAATCTATAGTCTAAAACAGATTTTAAAATGTATAGCGGTAATGGTCATTTCGTTTTGGATGCCAGCCTTCAATCACTTAATGGACGAAAACGGTAGATAGACGCCTGCATGACCTTATTGGAACTCCATTTGCGAATAGACCTTGTGGTTTCATTAAATGTCCTGAATTCACTTCAGTGTTGCCCGTTATATAAATTACAATATGTGTATTATATGTATTTCTTATATTAAAATGTTATGCCACTATTATTTAAATTTTTCAATAATTGGACGTAAAAAGTCTTATCAAAATATTACTATATATCTATTTGTAATGTTATTCACTCACTCGCTCACGCTGTATCCCGCATATGGCAGGGTAGGGAGAGTGAATTTGGCTATAGTGACCTAGTGATGGTGAGTGACAGTCCGTTCCATATCCTTTCTCCACTTTCCGTCGAATTTGAGAAATTTCGTGTTGAGTTAAGGAACTCAACGCCGCGCTTTTGCCTTGTTACCAGCGAAGAAATGAAAACATTAAATATTTAATTTGAAAATTTTAAATATTTCATTTCCTCGAGTGGGGGTCGAACCCACAACCTATCGTTTACAATCACACGCTTGTGCCTCTGTGCCACGACAGGCTTCATAAATTTATTCCTATTTATGTGATGTACGATTCTTAATAACTATTATGTTATTAAGAATCATATATCATATACATAGGATTTAATTAATTGGGAAAATGTAAATTAATAATTTTGATTCGGACTCGGAATACCAGTCATCCTCATCATCAGCCTGTCTTAGTCCTGTCTTGCTGCTGGACATGGGGCTGTCTAAGGCCCGCAATTGAGATCGATCTTCAAAAAGTTACTGGCAGCTGTTGAATGTAAACAGCCGGATAACAAGTATTTCTACAATTATATAATTATACCAAAATTTATATATACCGTGGATTTTTTTAAATAGGTAGTTATTTCTTATGTGTTCTGAGATTTAGAATTCATAAAAGAATAATAAAATACTTTAATTTACGAGATTTCTTCTTTCTTTAGACATAGAACCAAAGAAATCTTATCTTTACTATCTTTGAAATTAATAAATAATAATGAAAAATGTGTTATGGTAATCGCCGTTCAAATATTTGTTTATATCAAACACACTTGCGAGACATCGGTCTCTTAATCTAGTTGAGAACATAAAAACAAACGAAAACATCCTGCTAGCGCGTCTTTGGATGTGTATGGCATATTTTCTTTTTGTATTTCCTGGTTCGTTCCGTAACCTTGGCGTAAGTAAACAACATACACTTTTATTTAAACTGAAAAAATATTTGGTTACACACTAAAATTTCAAAGAAAATTTTGAATACGTTGTATATATAGACACTCGTTATAAAACTCTTTTAAGATATATATTGATTTATATTATGTATCTAAGAAAGAATATTACTTAATTGTAATACCAGATTCCATAACGATATTTAAATAGTGGAGCAATTCCAAAAATGCTCCTTAAATCAGCTGTGTGTTTTAACAACTATCGATGGATAGTGAGTTTAGAATGGAATCAAAAGAGAAACGGAAAAGAAAAAATACAAATTACATACTAAGCCCTAATTGTGTCTAAAATTAATAAAAAATATTGTTTTATTTAAACCAAATTCTCCAATAACATGATACATAATTTATAGCTGTTAGAAAAAATAAAATGATGTCACTTTGTAATTGTAAGGGATGAGTAATTGATAAATGAAGCATCGATTATGCGGAAACGGCATAATGGCTCTAACAAGGCTTTAGATTGATATTGACAGATGTCTCATCAACGACTTACTAACTGATAGAAGTGGTAAATGTAGAATGTAAAATATAAGAAATTTAATGTAATTATTTTCAACTTTTTGTAGTTGTTTAAAATTCTTCAGCTTAAAAATATTCTAAGGAACTTCTTCCTTTAAATCCTTGTTCTTATACAAGACAATATGCGGCATTCAGCTTCGCCACCCACTGTAGTGTAAATTTGAAAACACAAATACTAACGCGCTTTAACGAAGCTATAGCTTTGTATGATTATATTAAAATTAGTTTTCAATAACAGTTATTACCTATAGAAATTAGTCATTCAAAACGCGAGTGGGACAAAAAAAATGAATAACATACGTATTATGATTACAAAGAAACAAGTTTTTGTCTGCAAGATTGAATCAATTTAAATTATCTGACAGATATTGATGAAACTTTTGAAATTGATATTTTGTACTTGTAACTGGTATGATATAAAAAAATATTTTTGTATAGCAATAGCGTGTTTTCTAGTTTTTGGCAATGATGTATAAATGATGTTGGCTCTCACATTTAGCAGAGCAAGTAAAGGTATATTTTTTAAGGCTAACGAGCGTACGGGTTACTAGCGTAAGGGTTCTTAAGTTAAGATATTTACTTAGTTAAAATATTTACTTACTGTCCAAATTTGATACATTGTGAGTTGTTTCATTGCACGGTGGAACTCAATGCCACGCTTTTACATATATTTTTCATATATAATCAGAAAATGAACATAATTGTAAATATAGTGATTTCACTTAGATTCTATTTCTTTTTCTACTAGGTCTAATTCGAAATCATTTCGGGACAGCTACCGATTACAGTTAAATTGTCATTCTCTTTTACACCACAATATTTCAAATCGCTCCTACCATTTACAATACTTCTAAAATAATATTTACACAAATTATACGAACCATGAACTTCCTAACATGCAATTTTGTGCTAAATTACAACTTTGTGCTGAAATACTTTTAATAAAAAAATAATTCATTAAAAGTATTTCTGCACAGAGATAACTGCTCTCCAGAGTTTTATCTTTCAGATCATCAAAGTTGTGTAACAACTGACCCAAATAATGCATTAATGAGGTGTAATACTTGTTTGTCGTTATTAAAGAACTATGTACCGCTGACAGTTATTGATGATATGGTTAGAGGCAACGGTGCCGTTATATCCAGTATGTCTAATGTTAGTTGTTGGTTCAGTTCCCATGACGCAAATCATCATAATTTCATTTTGCTAGAGTATATAAATACGTTTTCTTTTTGTTTGAAATAAATATATTATTGTATAAAAGACAAATTTGTATAAATTTTAAAATAATGTTTTTGAAAAACATTTTTTTAAAATGTTTCAATATTAACACTATTTTACAAAATATTTATCATGTATTTTTTACGCTGTTTCCGTCGAGACAAAATTTGCCAAACAACCTAATCTCGATAAAAATAAATTGACTTACCAAATTTAATTCAATTTTATGCATAAATCATTAATGACAGAAAGTTAATTGTTACAATTCAAATTTCTTCTTCTTTTCAAGTCCTTGCAGATGCTTATAATTCGGCATCGTGTAAAGGTTATATCGAAACTATAAAGCAACACAATATTATTCCTTATTTAATTAAATAAGGCATATTTGAAGTTAGCACAGTTTTTATTATAAAGCTCGTTAATCTAGTAACGTGCTGGTTTGGATTAGGAACAATAAGTTTGTGTGAGATAGGTCATGTATGATCGAAAAGCTATGTGTAATCAGTAATTTACATTCGACCGGAGCCCGAGTAAAAGTTAATACAATAATGAATACTGCATACAAGCGCGTCGACAAACATTTACATCTCTTGCTTTCAGTTTTATTACAATGATGTAGTAGCCTAATAATATTTTTTCTTACATATCTTCCATGTACAGGCAGCGTTTAAGTACAATTTTATTATGTGCTTATGAAATGAATAATACAAATCTATACTAATATCATAAAGGGAAAGAGTGTGTTTGCTTGAAAGTGCTAATTTGAAGAACTACTATGTCATTTGGTTTGATTTGAAGAGAAAATCTTAGCATAGGAGTCTGCTGGGAGAGTACTTACAGTAACAAAATGTCATTAAACAAAACAAATAACCCCCAAAAAAACGTTTGCAACAATTCCGTGGGCGCCTAAGTCCTGAAAAGAACTCCACTGAACAGTTCCTGTGATTTCGTGATGAGTGAGTGAGTGACCTTCCTCTTTGAGTACGTATTTAATTTTGAAGCCTGTCACATAGGGGCACAAACGTGACTAATAACTCAACAAATTTAGTTGGTTAGATCTTTATTCGAGAAAAAAAAAACATTTAATACTTTCAAGTGTTAACCGGACTTTTCGATATTCCTGCTATAATACTTTACTTTATAATATATTGATATGTATTTTGAACATATTAACGAATTATGCAACAACTGAAATATATGATCTGTAATATAAATAAATATATTCAAGTAATCTGTTACTTTTAATAGAATATAAATTATTTTTAATGACTCCATTCATGATTTATGGCCCAAATCACGATACCATTGATAACTAATGATTTTTCATAACTGTAATAGTTATAAATATCCTCATTTGTAGCTATTATTAGTACATAAATACGTACTACAGTGGCGCAGTGGAACAGAGTCTGGCCGTAACTTTGATAAGTGGGGGTTCTCATCCCGGCTGGTATAACGAAGTGCGGAGGTCAATTCTCTTTGCATGATCTGCTCTTAATTTAACTATTAAAACTGACTTGTAACAGTAAAATTGTATAGCATAACCCTAGTGACTTAAGAATTCAAATGCCTACCAATCTACCAATTTGAAAACATGAGGTAGTAAATGCTTACATTTGAAAATCCTGTTAGCAGTTTCAACGTACTGATGGAACACCGTGCAGCTACGAGGATAAAGTAATATATCATTACTCTTTGCCTGCTCGGCGAGATAAGGAAAATGGGTGAACACGTGAAAATTACCAAGATTTAAAGATAAAATTAACTAATTTTTAAAAATGTTAAGCTTATTTGTATGAGCCTAATAAATAGTTTGCTATAAATAAGTATTTATTTTAAGGTCATGCTGTGTTTTGCATAAGTTAAGGTGGGCAAAGGAAACCTGGGAACTTAGTGTTAAGACACTCCGTGCTCATTAAGATATTTTCATTCTATTCTATTCTACTGAATTTTAGAAGCGCGTTGAGTTCGCCTTAAGAATTTAGAATATAATATAATTCAATATATTAAATGTTTAATTAAACCGAGTTGGAATAGAACCCACAACCGGTTTACGATATTACGGTCGCACGCTTGGGCCCCTGTACCACGATGGCCTAAATATTATGTTCTAAATGTATAGCCCTGTAACAAAATAAATAACAATCACAGTAACAAAACTAACTAGAAACTCGTCAATTCTAATGTTACAATAAAAATACCAATTTAAATCGGATCAAAATTTTTTTCGCGAAATATAAAAGGGAAAATAACATTTTATGTTATTTTCCGAGGCGTTTTATCAGAATGCTTGCACTTAAGGGTTGAAGCCACCCTTCGAAAGGCTTTATGGAATTCAGTTTCAGTACCCCGGCGTGCGCCGATGTGAGCGGACGTGTGTTTAGTGTCGGTTGTGCTAAGTGAATCACGAAATGTCAAGTGCCGTATATATTTTGTGTATTTTGTGATTATAGTGTATCGTTTAGATTTGGATCAAGTGCATCACAGCGTCATCAAAATGTAAGTTAGGGAATATTTTACATTTTAATAAAAATTGATAAATAGAATTTAATTATTACAAACATTTTTATTTTAATGATTATATTTTTCTCTTTTGCTTTTCTATATAACTATTTAGATTATACTACTTTAAAGGTAAACATAAAATTTAGACGTTTTATTTACTAGCAAATAAGTTTAATCTCACTATTTAAAAAAATCATAAAGATAAGAAATATATCTGCCTGTTTGTTCCTTATTACTTATATATTTAATACAAGTATTAAATAAAACGAAATACATACAAAAAATAATATTTCTAGTGATATTTTTTGTATGAACACGTGGTCAAAATAATATACGACTTACCGCAGAGGTCCCATTAAAACTGTTTACCAAGTGTTATTATATTGAAGAAGCTTGTAAACTGTGATTTAGTGTATGATAGGGATTTTTTGTTACCACTTACTTGTTTTATGATGTGATAAGATACGTTAAAATTTATAAAATGTAGTTTAGATATTTAAGATAATCTTGAATGAAATTTTAATTAGTGTACGTTATACGCTTTAAGTAAATAGGAAAAAAATAATATTTAGGTATTACAATTAAAATATTTTTAATATAAAAAAAACCATTATACCAATGGTATTTTTATTAAAATATTATTGTCGCCATTAAAATCAACATTTCTATGAAAACCTGTTATCATAACAAATGTGTGTTTACTGCAAGGAAATCATTCTGTCAAGTGCAGGCCTTGAGTGCATACAAACAATCGGAACTCGTTCCAATGTCTTTAACGATGTTAGTCAACAGTTGCATTCTATTTATATTTTTGTTAAATAATAAATTATTTAGATTTAGGCCTACCTTGGCGCAGAGGCACAAATGTGTGATTGTAAGCTGGACAGATTGTGGGTTCTGTCTCCACTCGAGGAAATGAAAATTTTCATTTTCTTCGCTCTGGTAACATGGGAAAGCTCGGCGTTGAGTTCCGCCACTCAACATGCAATACCTCAAATTCGGCGGAGAGTAGGGAACGTACTGTAATGTCTTACCACGAGGTTTACAAGTTCCCTCTGCCTAGATAAAAATTAACATGAAATATAACTATAAAAAAATAAAAATTAAATATATTTTTTGTGTATTTTTTAAATTTCTTTTTGTATTTATTAACCGTTCTTTTATGTCAAAATAATGTAATGTCTGTTTCTAAGGTTGTCTATAAGAGATTGCTAATACATAGTGATAATGTTTTTGCCTGATTATATAATATTTACCAATCGTTTTTAGTTTTTATATTTATTGTTTTTCTTTTTATGAGGCAGTAAGGAAAATTATTTATGTGATATTAATTATTGTTTAACCTTCTGTAAACATATACTAATATTATAAAGCTAAGGAAGCAATGAAAGTTCTATAGTACATTTATAGAGGAAGGTCATAGTCAAGTTAATCGTTTCAATGTAATGTATGATTAGAGCTACTGTACATGAAGTTAAAGTTATTTATGTGTCATATGGGGCATTCCACGTCAAGCGGACTGTTCAAAATTTTTTATGTATCCGATTTTAGTAATACTTAAATATGTTATTGGTATATATGTCCTAGATATACAATATTTTTGAAATACGATGTATAGTTAATAAGTTGTAGGACATTGAAGTATTAACTAACTATAGCGTATAAATACGCTATAGTTAGCTAATACTTCAATGTCCTACAACTTAATAACTATTTCAAACGCAAAAGCTAAGTTTTAAAAAATTATAATCGGATAAACTAACTAATTAAATATGTACTCCACTTATTGATAATTCCTAATAGCGTTTTTGAAAAGTTTAAAATTTTTTTTTTTTGTTGGACCCGTTTATTTTTTTTATATACAATAACATATTTAAGTATTAGTAAAATCGGAAACATTAAAAATTTTGACCTGCCCGTTTGACGTGGAATGCCATATATCTCGTCTAAAACATATATATTTAGTATCTTGCCAGGAGAACGATAAAAGAGAAAAGCTAGTATGTCTATAAATCACATAATGCAACGATTACGTGTTGAAACCTGGTCAAAAGGTTATTTCTATACTAATATATTTTTTCCTCTTCCGGTCTAAGTCTGGTTGTCTGTAATAAGGTTGTCTGTGATGTCGCTATGATTTTATTTTATATACAATTATGTATAATATAAAGATTACTCTCTTTAAAACTATTTTTTAAAACAATTTTCCGATAATTCAATTTAAATATAAAACGTTTTCACAATTGTAGCCGACTAAAAATTGTAGCCGTGTATAGTGATTGTTCCAAAAGGTTTGTTTTAAATTTGCCAACTTCAATTACTAGCTCCAACATTGTATTATGTTACGTTCAATAATATAGCTTCGAAGGGCTAGCTTATTTACGGTCATCAAAATTACTGTGATATTTCTGTTATTATAAATTATAGGGTTTTCTTTTGTAATAATCTTTTACAATTAAAATTTGAGACTAAAGTCATACTTACAGATTTATGGTATGTTCTATTGGTTTATTTATAAAATGCGACCAAATTTGTGTTTTTCACTAATTTATTCTGCGATAATACTAAAAGCGAGCATATGTTTGTAACCCGATCGACTGTAAAGATTACATTGACTATCCTTTATTTAATATTTTCTATTAAAATATGTAATGTTTTAATTTCTCTGCTCTAATACAAAAACAAACGCGGCGTTGACTTCCGCCACTTAACGCACAATGCTGAGTAGACTATCCTTAGTTAAATGTTTCAATCTATGAATGTGTGAATTTTATGTGGAATTTACGTAAAGTCCAATGAGTTAACCCGACAGCAAAAACCGTGTGAATTAAAACGTGAATCTTTTTATTTTCACGTTAAATTCAACACCAGCAGTACACAACGGACTATTCGGTTTTTAGGTACCTTTTGTAAAATATATGTAAATACAAATCTATACATATGAAACAATCCCGCTGAGTTCCTTGCCCCGGTTATTCTCAGATCTAAGCCATTATGACTTTAGAAAACTGTTGTTTTATTATTTAACCTTAAAACACTATAAATCGTTTTATTTTTATAATAATATTTGACTTAGGCATTGATCTTTTATTGTATAATATTTAACATAGACCAAATGATTTTTTTCATAAAATAACATATACTTTAATCATTCCCATGTAAGATTATCAAGGTATGTATCAAATAAAACGGTATTTACTCAAGAAAAAACACGTGACTTGGAGGTGTTAACTAATAAATAATATTAGTATGCAAATTGCAATAGATAAATGAATTAGAACAAAAACTAAAAATGTCAAACTGTAAATATGACAATTTAAAGACAGCTTTACGGATGTTTCCTGACAGGTGTGATGAATTATGAACTTTAATATCTTAACACATAAGAGATTAAAATATATACATACATATATTTTTTGTTATTTGTTTCTTTTAACTTTTTTAAATATTTAATTAGTTTAATTTTACTATTAAAGTATTATAAATGTAAGCGCATTCTGTTTTACTTATTTAGAAAACGTAAAAATTGTTAAGTAAAGAATTTGATATTATGGCTCTTGGAACTTCTCCAAGCGTTCTTTGAAATTCTTATATGGTTCCTTTTTTTAAGTTCACGGTATATCCAGCATGGGAACCTAATGTTGAGAGACTTCGTTCTTACAGCCAACTCTAATGCATTGCGTGTTGAGTGGCGGAACTCGCGCTTTGTCTCGTTATCATCTCGAAGAAATGAAAATATTAAATATTTCATTTGAAAATATCGAACATTTCACTTACTCGAGTCGGAATTGAACCCACAAATTGTCACGTTTCAACCACACGCTCTCGTTCCTGCGCCACGACAGTTTTTATAAGTGAAGGCAGTAATTTAAGTGTATCTTCTTAACTTGTGTTAATCTATTGAGTAATATTATTTATTTTTGTCGTACAGTCTCTTTTGTATGTCGTCCATATAAGTTATTATACAATTGGGCAATTTAGCAATTGGCTCTATACAAATGATTAGTGCTCCACGGGCACACTCGGAACTCCATAAACTAAGGAATAGATCACAACATATTTTAAGACATCAACAAAGTACATTTAAAGACATCTCAATTTGGTTTAATATATTTTAGATGATATGTAGGAGTTGATCTCACAATTATATATTTAATACCTTGCTGTAAGAAATTCCAATGAAAACTCCAATGACTAACTTTTAGAAAGCTTTGTCTTTCAATCAAAATAACTAAAATTCGCGTATGACACATGACACATTGCATGTTCCCATGGTAACGCTGAACGCAGGCACAGTCATTATGATACCCACATTTAAACTATAAAGCTCGTTACTGGATACTCGATCCAGTAACGAGCTATACGCTGTATCCCACACATGACATAAAAGGCAGAGGGAACCTGAAAACCAAATTGAACCCCAAAGTCGGCGTAAAGTATGTCTCAAAATAGTTGAGACATACTTTCGCCGAACTTGAGGCATCCTCGATAAATGAGATCTCTAACAAAGTAAGACATTTTTCAGTCCAATGATTCCTGAGAGCGTTCAAACAAACAAGCAAACTCTAGTTGGTATGAAAGTATAAATAAGTTAAAAACGATTATGTAAAAATAAAAATAAAGAATTTTTGGAACCCTCACGTAGCTTATTTGCATTCTTTGGTTCATTAACTATAAAACATATAGTAAATATGTATGACATAAACACCCGACACATAACGCGTCATACAAAAACTTTATAACGAATCGTAATTAAATAAAACATAGGCAAATTTTAGTTCACAACAAACAATTAGCCAACATTGTAGAAACAATGTGGTTCACACTCGACTCTCGAGACTCGGCTGGTTTATTAATAAAGCTCATGCGAACGTTCAACTTAATGTAGGGAGGTAAATTCTTATATGTATTTGGGGTAGAACTTATCAATGTCGTTTGTAACTTTACTTGGCATAACTCAACGCCACGCTTTGTATTGCCATAAAAGAAAAAAATAAATAATTTATTCCTCCAAGTGAGTATCGAACCCAGCTCCCAACTTCTACAGTCCCACTTCATCACGACGACCTCAATGTGGTTCTATATGTAAATTTTAATTGAAATGTTTATAGCCGATGTATAACTGCAGACATACTTAGATTTATAAACTGTGCAAAAAATATTGTATATAAATTTGAATTGCAAATTAAGATATTATACTTGTATATATTTTCGAAGTAGTTCTGACGAGTACTGGGATCTGAGTGGTGGGATCTTGTTTGACTGTACTTAATAAGTTAAGTTAAGTAGATACATTAAAATGAGATCCACGTCAGAAAATAATTGTTTTTTAATAATTGTGGATTTATATCTTTTCTAATTTATTCCTACCGCGGTTATGTGACTTAAATAGAGAAAAGTAATTGTAACTTAAATAGAGAAAAATATTTGTTATTTAAATATAATTGAAAGTACATGAAACGCGGGTGTGTGTAGTGCCGTGTTTTTTTGTTTAGGCAGTCCAATACTTAACAAGATTCCGCCTATATCTAGCGGTCGTGGCGCTGGACACAAGCGTGAAACTGTAAGCGACAAGTTGTCGGTTTGATTCCCACTCGAAAAAGTAAAATATTTATAAATTTCAAATGCAATATTTAGTATTTTCAATTCTTCGCTCTAGTAACAAGACGGCGTTGAGCTCCGCCACTCAACAAGCAAAGCCTTAAAACCGAAGTGGGGAAAGGAACGGTGTGTCTTAACACTAGGTTCCCAGCTTCCATATGCCTACTTTAAGATATTATAGTAAATTCGGCTTTGTACTTGTACAATATTATTGCGTAATCAATAATTACTACGACTGTGTACGTTATGTTTATCATATTAAAAAATATTTATAGGCCATAACACAAACCAGCTTACGACTTCATTGGCTCACATGCAAAAACAATTTCCATCTCATAATTGCAAAGTAGACCACCCAGTCACATTTAGTATAATCGTAACAACTTAGAATTCCATTATCATATATTAAGTCTTGTAACCCGCGTTGCAATGTATCTATTTGGTGCATTGTCTGGTAAATATATTGAAGTCCCTAAAGGTTAAAGTATTGTACCTACGATAGTTTGTCGTTGTCATTGCCCAGACATGTTGTGGGTTCGATCCTCGATCAATGAAATGAAAAATGTAATATTTATTTTTTTATATACCTCTCTCTAGTAACAATGCAAAGCGCTCAACACGTAATGCTTCAAATTGCACGGAACGGAGTGTCTTAACACTAGCTTACCAAGTTCACTCTGACTACTGTCCGCAAATGAGAACAAATTTATGGTTTATCGAGATTTATTTTTTAAATTCACCCTGATCTTTAAACATGCTAGGGTAGGCAGAGGGAAGTTATGAACCTAAGCTTGGGACACTTCATTCCGTACTCCACTTTTCACCGAAATTAAGGCATTGATTGGCGGAACCCAACGCCGCGCGAATGTTTCATTAGAAACCCACACACACAACCTGTCGCGTTTACAGACATACTACAATAAAACATGAAAAACTCGATGCTTTAAAACGTAACTGAAATTCAAGCGGATTTAAGAGCTTTTAAGTAAAGAACCCGGTTGAATAGAAGTCAACTTACATAAAAATAGACACCTTTGCGCTTGAGATCACATTGTATCACACTTAAATGAGATAAAACTCTGTTCTCAGGACACGATGAGACGTGATACTTAGAAAAAAAAATTAAGAAAAGACGTTTTTTGCTGTAAATAGATAAATCGATTATAAATTTTGTGTAACCATTGAGTTTTGCGAGATTCGTGATTGAGTATTTTCTAAGTGGTACGTGCTCCGCTGCCATGGTAGTAGGTATAGTTCACGCTCTAGCGATTGAGCTGATAACAATGTCCTTGGAATGATCGTGGGCAATGACAGGAAGCGTAAGCCTACATAAAAAATCAATGTACCTATATTATTATTTATAATCATTGAAAAAAAAAAATTGTACATTGATCATTTAATATTGGTGTTCTTTTTTTGTAACATGTTGAGATATTTTGTTTGGTAAAGTTTGGATTAAGGCCGTCGTAACGCAGGATCACAAGTTTGTGCCTATAAACGCTACAGTTGTCGTTTCGATTCCCGAATTGGGGGTTTATTGCCCCATATTATTATATATTATAATATGAAGATAATAATTTCGCTCTGGTAACAAGGTAAAGCGCGACGTTGAGTTTCGCCACTCAATACGCAACGCCTCAATATCAGCGGACAGTGGGAATCGAAAGTTGAATGGAGTGTTTTAACATTAGGTCCCCAAGTTCCCTAAGCCTACCCTGCCATGTGCGGGATACAGCGTGAAGCTGAGTGAGAGAGTGTAATAATTTAATTTTGCTAAATTAAATTAAATTAAAGCTTTGAGAATTCGGCGAATATTGGGAAACGAAAGAACGTAATGGGAATAGTGTCTTAACCTAGTGTTTCCAAAGAAAAGCAAAAAAATTGACTGCATATTATAAATATCGCCCTATAGACGCGATATTAGAAGGTTCGGTCTTCATAAGAAGAATCACTCAAATACTTTAATTTTAACAGTCTTGACAGATTACGTGATTGTGCTTTAGATGTATTTGGATTTTCTCAGCTAAACGCTGTATGACGCACATAGCAAGCTAGGCAGAGGGAATTAAAACACTTAGTTCCGTTTCCCATTTTTCACCGATATTGAGGCACTTCGTGTTGAGTGGTGGGACTCGACGCCGCTTTTTGCCTCGTTACTTGAACGATGAAATGGAAATATCAAATATTTAATTTGAAAATATTTCATTTTCTCGAGTGAGGATTGAACCTACAACCTGTCACGAAAGTGTATGTAAACACCATGACGATTGTGGCGTTTTTTGTTAGGCAAATAATATATATTTACCCGCTCTGGTGGCGCTCCCATAATTATTCCCATACCAGTATTGTCTCAAATTCAGGTGGAGAACTGAAAATGGAGTGTCCTGATACTAAATTTTCTATGACTATTCTATGTGAAGGTAAAATCCATGAAAGTAAAGCAATGATTGTGTATATGTAGACCTATATATTCTTATTCTTTAGACATCTAAAGATAAAACATACAAATTCCAACTTCACGTACCATAAATTGCGTTATAGGCAGAAATAATTAGTCTGATACCATACTCTGTACTTAATTTTACATACACTAAATATATTGTACCGTGGAATACAATTGGAATGAACTAAGAACTTAATTGATAAATTGAAAACGTTTCGAATACATTACATATTCCACTTAAGGAATTAAAAGTCACTTTCATGTTCGTTCACGTACATGTGACAAAAATTAAAAACTAGATACTTTACAAAAAAAAACGAATTAGTTTATGTAAATAACCCATTTAGTAAGAGCGCATTTTTTAATTGACTTGTCTTACCGAAGAATAATGATGTTATTCGTTTTGAATAAAAATTAACCTTTAAAAACTTGTAGGATTACTTTGTTAAACTTTAATATGAAGTCAAGTTGGAAAACTTTTTTTTTTGTTTTTTTTAACTGATATATATTTTTTATTACATACCAGCGTATTTTGTGATATAAGGCGGATATTGGGCAGAGCCGTTATTATGTTTTTTTTGTCAAAGCTTTAACAAGTGTTGTATAAAGCATAAATATATTGAACATAGTTTATTAAATGCTTTATTGTACATGAAATATATTTTTGGTATTTTGTATCCTGCTGATAGCAGGATAGGCAGAGGAAACTTACTTAGTGTTAAGACACTCCGTTCCATTTCTCACATTCCACACATTTATACTTATAAACCTGTATATACATCTGTAACTGATCACTGTCTGTATATGGAAAATATTAAAAAAAAAACATTCATAGGGTCATAAAATTTTTGTCTGTTTATCTGGCTATCTATGCGTTTGTAGGCGGTAATCTCAGAAACCGCTAATTAGATATAAATGTAGTTTTCACTATTATACATCGAAACCTCTACTTAACATTTTGTGTTTGGATTATTTAAACTGGTTTACAAATAAAAAACGACGACAAAATTGCTATAAAATTGTTATTCATTGAGCTAAAATTTTAGTTTTTAATGTAGTAATGTCACCAGAACAAGAAAGTAAAAGTAATGGGAATTAGTAAATAAAATAGTGTAATTTTAGGTGGGCGAAGCCGAGGGTAAGTCGCTAATTGAAAATATGTTTAAATAAATAAAAAAATATATTAAAACAAATTGTATATTTAAAAATATAATAATAATTTATATTCAGGTCATCGCGGAGTGTGAAAGTTTTTCAACGGCAGGATGGTTGTGTATATAAATAAATGCGGTATGCTTCAAAAACAGTAAAAAAAAGAGTGTCTGACACTTAATTTCACCTTTTTGTCTATACTTACTTAAAATACGTTGTATTTATTTATATAATAAATAAATACAACTTATTTTAAGTACCCTTACTTATATATCTATAACCAAAACAAAAACAGAAACAGTCGCTTAAAAGACTTTACATCACAAACATCACAATATCTAACGCATCGAGGCTGAGTGAACAAGTTGAGTGTGTGCTCAGCTCTTGAAGTAGACACTCAGACAAACACTAGGATAATTAAAATACACCACAAAGTAATGCAAGACACGTATTACTTGGCAGGGCTTTAATCACGTTGAATAGATCTTACGTTAGATACATGTTATTTCTTTCTGATATAAGGAGGAGGCATGTCGTGGCGCTGGGGCACAAGCGTGTGACTGTAAACGCCACAGGTTGTGTGTTTGATCTTCGCTGGAGGGAATAAAATGTTTTATGTTTTTATTACTTCGCTCTGGTGCTCTCTACTCAATACGCAATACCTCAAATTCAGTGGAAAGTGGGAAACGAAACTCCGCCTACCCTGGCCTGTGCGGTATACGGCGGAAAGCTGAGATACGAATATGTGTGTGTGTGTGTGTATTACATAGTAGTTCTGGTTAAGTAGTCCTTGTAGTGAATGGGGTAGTATATTTGGTAAGAATGTTTAGCAGAGACGAAAAGGTGTGTTGCTGCCGGTAACAGCCTTAACTTGAGACGGCAAAACATCAGCTTGGCCGTACAGCAGACGAGCAGAAGCCGAACAGGGCGAAACGTGGGTATTACAGAAAAAATATGTAACAAAGATGAATACTGTATAGATGTGATCTCTTTGTAGGATATACAGAGTCAGTTTAGCTGATCGCACACCCAATGAAGAGATATATAGAATAGTAGGTACTAGCGTGGATGTCACAGTGTAAATAAAGAAGAACGTGCTCAGGTGGTTTGGGTTCAGGTAGTTTTGAGTGAAGAAAGAATGGCAAAAAATATTTATAAAGGAAAAATGAGTGATAACAGAGTGAGCAGAAGACCTCGGTTGAACTTCAAAAACACAATATCTACGATACTGAAGGAGGGTCACTTAAAAAACATTAGGAACCCGGGGGGCATGGGAAGAGGTTGATGATAGTGGACGAGGCGAAAGAAGTAAGCCAAAACCGTAGCGCTTGGCGCTCCGTTCTCTCTGCCGACACCGCTAGGGATATAGCGTGAAGCTAAGAAAAAAAAGATGAAAGAAACACAAGTAGTTCTTAATTTTAAATAAAACAAAAAAAAAACATATTTAACAAACATATTTATTTAACCTTGAAATATTGAATATATCCAAATAAAATATAAAAAAAAATAAAGCACTGATATGATATTATTTTTTATTGATTATTGACTGTAATATAATGTAAAAAGTACACATACGTTTTTATGCTTAAATTCTACAATCGTTATCAAGTTAATCTTGTTTCACTTAGCCTTATATTCTATAAATAATATTTACACACCCGTATTTACGTTACACGTGTTACATTATTTCTCACGTGAGTACTTTGATACAAGTTTATCACATTCCCATATTAGTGCAAGGAATTCGTACCAAGACTGGTTCTGATTTTGCACTGCTCCATTCCTTTTTTATTTTGAATCGTCGCGTCGCCGCAAAGACAAAAAAATTGAAGAATTCATTGTTTTTGTAAGCTTGGACGTAGTTAAGACTGAATTATGTGATTATTTACTTATGGTAAATTAATTACTTAAGTATTTTGTAAAATATTTTTTAAATAAATATATAATCATCATAATTTTATGCAGTATATTATAAATTTCACTTTTATTAATTTTGTTTATCAATATTGTCATCTCACCGATTAAGTATCTTATACGTAGGTGGTTCATAAGTTTATATATGCCTCAGGGGAATGTTTGTATTGCTATAATACTTGCCATATAATATTTTAGAATTGCTGTTGCTTAAGAACGATATGACGTAATCGTCTTCCTGTAAAATAGAAGATGTAATTTATTATACATACATAGTATATATAAGATTTTATTCACCAGTTAAGTTTGGATAAAACGTTAAAGTTATTTAAAAGTTACAGAATCTTTCACATTTCTTATATAATAACGAAGTATAAAAACTGTAAACAAAAAAGACGCCGTCGTACTACTATATATAATATAACATTAGTACGTAATATACTGTATATTCTAGTTGTGTAGGAATTAGTTAATTATGTAGCAGTGAACCTTAGAACCAAGTCTAACCTAGTGGTTAGGTTTGGTTCCGTTCCTCTGTCAACGCTACTTGCATAATACAGTGTATTTTTTTTATAAAAATGATGAAAAATGGTTATTATAACTTGATACATTTTGTTTAAATTCTTATATACAGTATGTAGCGGTACTAAATATTCTAATAAGCGTGGATCGGTCTTACGCGACCTTGTAAAGTTCAATGCAAGTAGTTATGTACAAACATTAAATAAATCATGTGCACCATTCAGTCTGACGTTCACATAAGAATAAGTTGGTCAGACAAAGAAAAAGATAAAATTATAAATTATAATTACTGCGGGATGCTGCTGACAGCATGTTTCTTTCGTGCAAGTTTTAAATTCACAAAAGTTTTCGAACATCAAATATTGTTTTTTTTTATTTACTTGTTTAATATTAGTTCAACAGCGTTTGACTGAAGGGCGGTTTTACTCACTTGGAGCATTTATTTTAATTTCTATTTTTATTTTTTTTAATATCCATCGCTTCCAAAGACAAGGCGCGATGTTGAGTTCCGTCGTGTATTGAAATATAACGAAGTGTTTTAAAGCTGATTAACTTTTTTGACTATACTGTTAACGCGTTAAGCTGAAAAGAATACATCTCTACACCATATAAAATGTTAAAGTTTTCAGATTTACGCTCTATCCCGGACATGTCAGTGTAGGCAAAGGAAGCTTATGAACCTAGTGTTAAGACACTCCGTTCCGTTCCCCACTTTCCGCCAAATTTAAGATTTTGCATGTCTTTATACCAAAGTGAAAAAATGAAAATATTAAATTTTATTTCCTCCAGTGGGGATCGAACCTACAACCCGTCACGTTTACATTTGCACGTTTGTGCTCCTACGTCACGACAGACCCAGTGTTAAAACGTTGAGTATAATTTACGTAAAACTGTTTCCAAGTTCTTTTAAGTAGAAATTGAATTAAATGGGACACGTTCATACAATGGAAATAAGGAAAGATGTAAATAAATAAAATCAGTGTAAGCTCGTGAGTCGGGATCCCACTTCTGCTCGCTGGAGTGAATTGATCGCTATTTAAGTGATTTAAACCTCATTTCTATAATGGATTCATATTATGAAAAGGTTCTTACTGAAACGATAAAAATAATAGACGTTCAATTGGTTGCGCCGTGGTCATTTTCCCCCTACTTTCAGCTGATTTTTCGAGACACTGCGGTTGAATATTTATAATAGTTTTATAAGTTTTTTTAGGCATTTACGAGGGTAATAACCGAAATATCCGGCCATGTCAGCCTTTTTTTTGTAACCAAATGACGGACAGGATGTACGCCTAAAGATATTCGTCACGCCTTCTTATAACATAAGCAGAATTATTTCATGCAAAACGCGAAACACCATTTCCGACAGCCTATCATCGTTTCTAATTTAAACTCCTCTAATTTAACCTAAAACATATTTCTACTATTATATTTGAATATTTTTACAAGTAACTTGATGGTTCCAAATATATATATTCACAATGATGTATTTTGTGTCCTTTGTGCCTTTTGTGTCGTTGAAATCTATAAAAAACTGTATAGTACTCTTAACTTTCCTACACAAGTTAAAACTGGAGAACTTTGAAAAACTCTTCAACTTTGTTCTGCATTCATAGAAACTAAAATACAAAATATGAATATAGAATATTTTTTAACATATTCATATGATAACTGTTGAATATTTACGAAATGATTTTTCACTGTACCTGGTTATACAATTTATATATAAAAGTAGCTTAAATCAAAATTATTCGTTAGCCAAATTAATACTTAGATCGTAATAATATTGTGACTGTATGTAAATTTTTGTACGCTAATTAATAAAAAAATCTTCTCAGTGATAATTGAACCCGCTACCCAACTCACGCTTAGTCTTGTGTTGTACACTTGTGACTCTGTGCCACGCCAGCCTCATTGTAATTTGTGGTTGTGTAACCACAACATTATAATAATATCTTATGATACATTATTAAATTGGCTTATTATTTTGTTTTGTATTTTTGTATTATTTAGTGGCCTAAAGCATTTTAGGCATATCTTAAAATCTGGTGCGTTTTATATCATTACAGATTAATAATTCGATACTAAAATATACATATATATATTAATATACATGTGAAAATAAATTGCAACATACCTCATCTTAAATACATAATAATTTTGTCATAAAAAAATCTTGGAAGAAAAGAAAAGCTTACATCGAAACTTTTTAAAATCAATCTAAAACAACAGCAAGAGCTGGTCTTTAGATCTAATTATATAATATTTTTGTTTTATAATTATTATGTAACGTAGTCGTAGTAGACGAGATCTAATTGGAATTTAAAATGTATTTAAATGTTTTAAATAATAGAAAAATGTAAAGGGCGAACAAAAATGGATTTTAAAAACGTTATTATTTTTTTTCGTTGAGAAGAAATCAACTGACTACTTTGGAACTTCTTTTACTGTTTATAGTTTTAATAGAATGCGTTTTATAGAAAAATCAAATATTTAAGATTTTATATAATAATATCTGATGTATGGTAAATTATAAAACCATTTTAAGTAAGTATCTTCAACCTTGAATTGGTTGGTGATAAAAGTCTGTTTACTTTAAGTTGCATCAGTATGATTCATAATAAATTTCCTTTACTTGAACGTTGCTATATCGTTAATGTATATATATCTTTACAATGGTAAAATATTCACCCCACTCTCCTTCCTAAAAATTATGAGCTTTTTTAGCTATGTACACACTGTGAGAAATCAATGCCGGAAAGCTCATGTATATATTTTTATATCTTCATACACAAAATTCTTACAAATAATTCTAATTAAAAAATAATAAATAAATTAAATAAAATAAATAAGTACACCACGATTGTAATATCATTTAAAATATTGATGTAAACGATTATGCAGTTTAGTTTTTTTTGTAGCAACACTAATATGTTAAGATACAACCTCACCATCCTTGCCATTTGTTAAAATTATTTCAATTATATTGACTGACGTTATAAAAAAAGCTTTACTTATTATTTTAAGATATTTTTTATTTTAAGCAGTAATATACAAATTTATACTTTAATTAGTAAGTAAAGTTATTTATTTTGACATACGTATGACCATAAATACAAAACTATAAATGAATAATTTTAAAATCATATCGGTACGTACTTCTGATCACTTAATTATGTTCTAATCGATTCTTTAGTATATGTATTTGGGTATTAATTATATTACAATGTACTAAAATAAATAGTATACAATAACTTTCATATTTTTTGCTATTATTTTTTATACAGTATAATATATAAAACTGAAGAGTATTTTTTGTTTTGTTGTGGTTTGAACTATCGGTTCGATTAGAAAATTGTCTAATTAATTGCATAAGATAGTTAATTTATTGAGGAATCTATAGGCCAAACATTATGTGATAAAACCTAGAGAAACCGAAAAAAATGTTGAAAAATCCGTCAATCATCCTGCCAGCGCTAAATAATCAGATCTTGCGGGCGAGCCGCAACCAAATGCTGGTAGTATATATGTACATATGCATATTTTTTTCCGTTTTCGCATTCTTATTTTAAAAATAAGGGGTTTGGGTTAATACATACTGTATACTACTTACTATTGACTAGTAGTAATAGTGCTGCAAGTCACAAAAACAATGACACTTCACGTCATTTCTAATGACTTATTCTATTTACACGTAAATACATAGTTTGATGATTTTTAAGGTGAAATATTTTTGTAGAACCTCGAAAAAAACAATTCGATATTTTTGTAGAATCGCCTTATTGTTTATTTACCCGTCTATAAAGAATGCTTTCCAGATTGCCGCTCAGTGGGTGAATTCTATTTGCACTTGGCAGTTTTTTTTTATTTCAGGGACATTTATGACTGATTTCAATTAGTAGACAGTATTATTTTTTTGCTCTTGGGCTACGGAACCGTTAATTACCTATATATTAGCATATTTCTGTATAATGCATCGTATCGATCGCATCGTCATGTAATATATATTCTTTTTTAAAAAAATATAAATCTATATTTGATAATAAAATTCTAATTAATATAAGTATATAATGTCATAAAGTTGACCATTATAGGTTTTAATTAACTATTATAATAATAAAATAAAAATTTAATTTTAATTAAAATTTAAATAAAAAGACAGGGATAAAATCATTAACAAAACAACACTACATCTTTATTAATATAAAACTAACAAAGGTTTGCTTTCAAAAACACACATGGCAGTGAAACAAGTGATAAAAACATACAAAATGGTGTAAAAATATAGTTTTTTTGTTGGTATAAAGTAATTACTCCTTAAAAGGAAGGGCTGGAAGGAGTTTTCCTTCGCATTTTCCGATCCAATGCGATGTCCTATTTCGTTAACACAATAACCTCGTAGGATTACAGTGTCGCCATCTTGCAAAAATTTTCTTTCTTCACCTGTTTGCAAACGCAGGGGTTTTGTACCTTTCCAGCTTAGCTCTAGCATGCTGCCATAGGAATCTGATGTCTAAAGATTAAATAAATATGTATTTAAATATCAAATAATTCTTATTATGTTTCTTTTTACATCTCACCAAGATATTTTTTTTTTTATTTATTGAGATGTGCTATTCAATCGTAGTAGTAGTAAGTGTATTCGGAAAGTAAAGATAGATGTTTTAAAATAGGTTAGCCTACCTGTTTATGCGGGATAACGCGTGATGCTAAAAAATGCATTATAATATTTTAAAACTAAATTTACTACATCACCACTAATGGTCCCAGAGCCAAGTAAGTCTCCAGGACGCAAATTGCATCCGGTTATAGTTTGTTGCGCCAATTGTTGTTTGACGGTCCAATACAGAAACGATAGTTGGATCGGCATATTTTTGTTAGTACTGAGATTTCTCCGCTGGAACAAAAATACGATTATATAATTTCACAGTTAACACAACTATATTCTACTTTATCTTATAAAATCTGAAGACTAATCAATTGGTGATACTTTCAAGAGGAAGTGATTTGTAAAAAAATATTTTTGTTCTATACTTATATATAGATAAATGAAAAATAAATGAGCTTGAGTCAAATCCACTGATTCGTTTAAAAAAAATAATATACGTAATTATAAATTAAAAGCTACCACCGGCTCGA
>CM032400.1:8868941-9073941 GCA_019049475.1 Eueides isabella
ACAATATGCTGCATTCAGCTTTGCCACCCACTGTAGTGTAAATTTGAAAACACAAATACTAACGCGCTTTAACGAAGCTATAGGCTTGTCCAATTGGTATTTAAATTAGTTTCAATAACAGTTATACCTATAGAAATTAGTCATTCAAACGCGAGTGCGACTAAAAAAATGAATACAATACGTATTATGATTACAAAGAACAAGTTTTTGTCTGCAAGATTGAATCAATTTAAATTATCTGACAGATATTGATGAAACTTTTGAATTGATATTGTTGTACTTGTAACTGGTATGATATAAAAAAATATTTTGTATAGCAAAAACGTGTTTTCTAGTTTTTGGCAATGATGTATAAATGATGTGGCTCTCACATTTAGTAAGAGCAAGTAAAGGTATATTTTTTAAGGCTAACGAGCGTACGGGTTACTACCGTAAGGGTTCTTAAGTTAAATATTTCCTTAGTTGAGATATTTACTTCTGTCCAAATTTGATACATTGTGAGTTGTTTTCATTGCACGGTGGAACTCAATGCCCGCTTTTACATATATTTTTCATATATAATCAGAAAATGAACATAATTGTAAAATATAGTGATTTCACTTAGATTCTATTTCTCTTTCTACTAGGTCTAATTCGAAATCATTTCGGGACAGCTACCGATTACAGTTAATTGTCATCTCTTCTACACCACGATGTTTCAAATCGCTCCTACCATTTACATACTTCTAAAATAATATTTACACAAATTATACGAACCATGAACTTCCTAACATGCAATTTTGTGCTAAATTACAACTTGTGCTGAAATACTTTTAATAAAAAATAATTAATTAAAAGTATTTCTGCACAGAGATAACTGCTCTCCAGAGTTTTATCTTTCAGATCATCAAAGTTGTGTAACAACTGACCCAAATAATGCATTAATGAGGTGTAATACTTGTTTGTCGTTATTAAAGAAAAAACTATGTACCGCTGACAGTTATTGATGATATAGTTAGAGGCAACGGTGCCGTTATATCCAGTATGTCTAATGTTAGTTGTTGGTTCAGTTCCCATGACGCAAATCATCATAATGTCATTTTGCTAGTGTATATAAATACGTTTTCTTTTATTTGAAATAAATATATATTGTATAAAAAGACAAATTTGTATAAATTTTAAAATAATGTTTTTGAAAAAACATTTTTTTAAAATGTTTCAATATTAACACTATTTTACAAAATATTTATCATGTATTTTTTACGCTGTTTCCGTCGAGACAAAATTTGCCAAACAACCTAATATCGATAAAAATAAATGGACTCACATTTAATTCAATTTTATGAATAAATCATTAATGACAGAAAGTTAATTGTTACTATTCAAATTTCTTCTTCTTTTCAAGTCCTTGTAGATGCTATGAATCAGTATCGTGTAAAGGTTATATCGAAACTATAAAGCAACACAATATTATTCCTTATTTAATTAAATAAGTCATATTTGAAGTTAGCACAGTTTTTATTACAAAGCTCGTTAATCTAATAACGTGCTGGTTTGGATTAGGAAAATAAATTTATGTGAGATAGGTCATGGACCGAAAAGCTATATGTAATCAGTAATTTACATTCGACCGGAGCCCGAGTAAAAGTTAATACAATAATGAATACTGCATACAAGCGCGTCGACAAACATTTACATCTCTTGCTTTCAGTTTTATTACAATTGATGTAGTAACCTAATAATATTTTTTCTAACATATCTTCCATGTACAGGCAGCGTTAAGTACAATTTTATTATGTGCTTATGAAATGAATAATACAAATCTATACTAATATCATAAAGGGAAAGAGTGTGTTTGCTTGAAAGTGCTAATTTGAAGAACTACTATGTCATTGGTTTGATTTGAAGAGAAAATCTTAGCATAGGAGTCTGCTGGGAGAGTACTTACAGTAACAAAATGTCATTAAACAAAACAAATAACCCCCAAAAAAACGTTTGCAACAATCCCGTGGGCGCCTAAGTCCTGAAAAGAACTCCACTGAACAGTTCCTGTGATTTCGTGATGAGTGAGTGAGTGACCTTCCTCTTTGAGTACGTATTTAATTTTGAAGCCTGTCACATAGGGGCACAAACGTGACTAATAACTCAACAAATTAGTTGGTTAGATCTTTATTCGAGAAAAAAAAACATTTAATACTTTCAAGTGTTAACCTGACTTTCCGATATTCCTGCTATAATACTTTACTTTTAAATATATTGATATGTATTTTGAACATATTAACAAAGTTATGCAACAACTGAATATATGATCAGTAACATAAATAAATATATTCAAGTAATCTGTTACTTTTAATAGAATATAAATATTTTTAATGACTCCATTCAATATACGACCACAGAAATGTTCATGATTTATGGCCCAAATGACCATTGATGCCTAATGATTTTTCATAACTGTAATAGTTATAAATAACCTCATTTGTAGCTATTATTAGTACATAAATACGTACTACAGTGGCGCAGTGGAACAGAGTCCAAACTTTGATAAGAGGGGGTTCTCATTCCGGCTGGTATAACGAAGTGCGGAGGTTAATTCTCTTTGCATGACCTGCTCTTAATTTAACTAATAAAATTGATTTGTAACAGTAATAAAATTGTATAGTATAACCCTAGTGACTTAAGAATTCAAATGCCTACCAATCTACCAATTTGAAAACATGAGGTAGTAAATGCTTACATTTGAAAATCCTGTTAGCAGTTTCAACGTACTGATGGAACACCGTGCAGCTACGAGGATAAAGTAATATATCATTACTCTTTGCCTGCTCGGCGAGATAAGGAAAATGGGTGAACACGTGAAAATTACCAAGATTTAAAGATAAAATTAAGTAATTTTTAAAAATGTTAAGCTTATTTATATGAGTGTAATAAATAGTTTGCTATAAATCAGTATTTATTTTAAGGTCATGCTGTGTTTTGCATAAGTTAAGGTGGCCAAAGGAAACCTGGGAACTTAGTGTTAAGACACTCCGTTCTCATTAAGATATTTTCATTCTATTCTAATGAATTTTAGAAGCGTGTTGAGTTGGCCTTAAGAATTTAGAATATAATATAATTCAATATATTAAATGTTTAATTACACCGAGTTGGAATAGAACCCACAACCGATTTACGATATTACGGTCGCACGCTTGGGCCCCTGTACCACGATGGCCTAAATATTATGTTCTAAATGTATAGCCCTGTAACAAAATAAATAACAATCACAGTAACAAAACTAACTAGAAACTCGTCAATTCTAATGTTACAACAAAATACCAATTTAAATCTGATCAATTTTTTTTTCGCGAAATATAAAAAGGAAAATAACATTTTATGTTATTTTCCGAGGCGTTTTATCAGAATGCTTGCACTTAAGGGTTGAAGCCACCCTTCGAAAGGCTTTATGGAATTCAGTTTCAGTACCCCGGCGTGCGCCGATGTGAGCGGACGTGTGTTTAGTGTCGGTTGTGCTAAGTGAATCACGAAATGTCAAGTGCCGTATATATTTTGTGTATTTTGTGATTATAGTGTATCGTTTAGATTTGGATCAAGTGCATCACAGCGTCATCAAAATGTAAGTTAGGGAATGTTTTAAATTTTAATAAAAATTGATAAATAAAATTTAATTATTACAAACATTTTTATTTTAATGATTATATTTTTCTCTTTTGCTTTTCTATATAACTATTTAGATTATACTACTTTAAAGGTAAACATAAAATTTAGACGTTTTATTTACTAGCAAATAAGTTTAATCTCACTATTTAAAAAAATCATAAAGATAAGAAATATATCTGCCTGTTTGTTCCTTATTACTTATATCTTAAATACAAGTATTAAATAAAAGGAAACACATATAAAAATAATATTTCTAGTGATATTTTTTGTATGAAGACGTGATCAAAATAATATACGACTTACCGCAGAGGTCCCATTAAAAACTGTTTACCAAGTGTTATGATATGGATTTTTTGTTACCACTTACTTGTTTTATGATGTGATAAGAACCGTAAAATTTATAAAATGTAGTTTAGATATTTAATATTATCTTGAATGAAATTTTAATTAGTGTACGCTTTAAGTAAATAGGAAAAAAATAATATTTAGGTATTACAATTAAAATATTTTTAATATAAAAAAAACCATTATACCAATGGTATTTTTATTAAAATATTATTGTCGCCATTAAAATCAACATTTCTATGAAACCTGTTATCATAACAAATGTATGTTTACTGCAAGGAAATCATTCTGTCAAGTGCAGGCCTTGAGTGCATACAAACAATCGGAACTCGTTCCAATGTCTTTAACGATGTTAGTCAACAGTTGCATTCTATTTATATTTTTGTTAAATAATAAATTATTTAGATTTAGGCCTACCTTGGCGCAGAGGCACAAAAGTGTGATTGTAAGATGGACCGATTGTGGGTTCTGTCTCCACTCGAGGAAATGAAAATTTTCATTTTCTTCGCTCTGGTAACAAGGCAAAGCTCGGCGTTGAGTTCCGCCACTCAACATGCAATACCTCAAATTCGGCGGAGAGTAGGGAACGTACTGTAATGTCTTACCACGAGGTTTACAAGTTCCCTCTGCCTAGATAAAAATTAACATGAAATATAACTATAAAAAAATAAAAATTAAATATATTTTTGTGTATTTTTAAATTTCTTTTTGTATTTATTAACCGTTCCTTTATGTCAAAATAATGTAATGTCTGTTTCTAAGGTTGTCTATAAGAGATTGCTAATACATAGTGATAATGTTTTTGCCTCATTATATAATATTTACCAATCGTTTTTAGTTTTTATATTTATTGTTTTTCTTTTTATGAGGCAGTAAGGAAAATTATTTATGTGTTATTAATTATTGTTTAACCTTCTGTAAACATATACTAATATTATAAAGCTAAGGAAGCAAGAAAAGTTCTATAGTACATTTATAGAGGAAGGTCATAGTCAAGTTAATCGTTTCAATGTAATGTATGATTAGAGCTACTGTACTTGAAGTTAAAGTTATTTATGTGTCATATTGGGCATTCCACGTCAAGCGGACTGTTCAAAATTTTTATGTATCCGATTTTAGTAATACTTAAATATGTTATTGGTATATATGTCCTAGATATACAATATTTTTGAAATACTATGTATAGTTAATAAGTTGTAGGACATTGAAGTATTAACTAACTATAGCGTATAAATACGCTATAGTTAGCTAATACTTCAATGTCCTATAGCGTATTTATTATTTCAAACGCAAAAGCTAAGTTTTAAAAAATTATAATCGGATAAACTAACTAATTAAATATGAACTCCACTTATTGAGCTTCCTAATAGCGTTTTTGAAAAGTTTAAAAAATATTTTTTTTGTTGGACCCGTTTATTATTTTTTATTTTTTTTATATACAATAACATATTTAAGTATTAGTAAAATCGGAAACATTAAAAATTTTGACCTGCCCGTTTGACGTGGAATGCCACATATCTCGTCTAAAACATGTATATTTAGCATCTTGCCAGGAGAACGATAAAAGAGAAAAGCTAGTATGTCTATAAATCACATAATGCAACGATTATGTGTTGAAACCTGGTTAAAAGGTTATTTCTATACTAATATTGTTTTTCCTCTCCCGCTCTAAGTCTGGTTGTCTGTAATAAGGTTGTCTGTGATGTCGCTATGATTTTATTTTATATACAATTATGTATAATATAAAGATTACTCTCGTTAAAACTATTTTTTAAAACAAATTTTCCTATAATTCAATTTAAATATAAACTTTTTCACAATTGTAGCCGACTAAAAATTGTAGCCGTGTATAGTGATTGTTCCAAAAGGTTTGTTTTAAATTTGCCAACTTCAATTACAGCTCCAACATTGTATTTTGTTACGTTCAATAATATAGCTTCGAAGAGCTAGCTTATTTACGGTCATCAAAATTACTGTGATATTTCTGTTATTACAAATTATAGGATTTTCTTTTGTAATAATCTTTTACAATTAAATTTGAGACTAAAGTCATACTTACAGATTTATGGTATGTTCTATTGGTTTATTTATAAAATGCGACCAAATTTGTGTTTTTCACTAATTTATTCTGCGATAATACTAAAAGCGAGCATATGTTTGTAACCCGATCGACTGTAAAGATTGCATTGACTATCCTTTATTTAATATTTTCTATTAAAATATGTAATGTTTTAATTTCTTTGCTCTAATACAAAAACAAAGGCGGCGTTGAGTTCCGCCACTTAACGCACAATGCTGAGTAGACTATCCTTAGTTAAATGTTTCAATCTATGAATGTGTGAATTTTATGTGGAATTTACGTAAAGTCCAATGAGTTAACCCGACAGCAAAAACCGTGTGAATTAAAACGTGAATCTTTTATTTTCACGTTAAATTCAACACCAGCAGTACACAACGTCACTATTCGGTTTTTAGGTACCTTTTGTAAAAAATATGTAAATACAAATCAATACATATGAAAGAATCCCGCTGAGTTTCTTGCCCCGGTTATTCTCTGATCTAAGCCATTATGACTTTAGAAAACTGTTGTTTTATTATTTAACCTGAAACATTATAAATCTTTTTATTTTTATAATAATATTTGACTTAGGCATTGATCTTTTATTGTATAATATTTAACATAGACCAAATGATTTTTTTCACAATTAATTGTTAATTTACATATTTTTTATTAATATTACATAAATAACATATACTTTAATCATTCCCATGTAAGATTATCAAGGTATGTATCAAATAAAACGGTATTTACTCAAGAAAAAACACGTGACTTGGAGGTGTTAACTAATAAATAATATTAGTATGCAAATTGCAATAGATAAATGAATTAGAACAAAACTAGAAATGTCAAACTGTAGATATGACAATTTAAAGACAGCTTTACGGATGTTTCCTGACAGGTGTGATGAATTATGAACTTTAATATCTTAACGCATAAGAGATTAAAATGTATACATACATATATTTTTTTTTATGTTTCTTTTAACTTTTTAAAATATTTAATTAGTTTAATTTTACTATTAAAGGATTATAAATGTAATCGCATTCTGTTTTACTTATTTAGAAAACGTAAAAATTGTTAAGTAAAGAATTTGATATCACGCCTCTTGGAACTTCTCCAAGCGCTCTTTAAAATTCTTATACGCTTCCTTTTTTTAAGTTCACGCTATATCCTGCATGGGAACCTAGTGTTGAGAGACTTCGTTCTTACAGCCAACTCTAATGCATTGCCTGTTGAGTGGCGGAACTCGCGCTTTGCCTCGTTATCATCTCGAAGAAATGAAAATATTAAATATTTCATTTGAAAATATCGAACATTTCACTTACCCGAGTCGGAATTGAACCCACAAATTGTCACGTTCAACCACACGCTCTCGTTCCTGCGCCACGACAGTTTTTATAAGTGAAGGCAGTAATTTAAGTGAATCTTCTTAACTTGTGTTAATCTATTGGGTAATATTATTTATTTTTGTCGTACAATCTCTTTGTATGTCGTCCATATAAGTTATTATACAATTGGCCAATTTAGCAATTGGCTCTATACAAATGATTAGCGCTCCACGGGCACACTCGGAACTCCATAAACTAAGAATAGATCACAACATATTTTAAGACATCAACAAAGTACATTTAAATACATCTCAATTTGGTTTAATATATTTTAGATGATATGTAGGAGTTGATCTCACAATTATATATCTAATACCTTGCTGTAAGAAATTCCAATGAAAACTCCAATGACTAACTTTTAGAAAGCTTTGTCTTTCAATCAAAATAACTAAAATTCGCGTATGACACATGATACATTGCATGTTCCCAAGGTAACGCTGAACGCAGGCACAGTCATTATGATACCCACATTTAAACTATAAAGCTCGTTACTGGATACTCGATCCAGTAAAAATTGAACCCCAAAGTCGGCGTAAAGTATTGTCTCAAAATATTTGAGACATACTTTCGCCGAACTTGAGGCATCCTCGATAAATGAGATCTCTAACAAAGTAAGACATTTTTCAGTCCAATGATTCCCGAGAGTAGAGCGTTCAAACAAACAAACAAAGTTGGTATGATAGTATAAATAAGTTAAAAACGTCTATGTAAAAATAAAAATAAAGAACTTTTGGAACCCTCACGTAGCTTATTTGCATTCTTTGGTTCATTAACTATAAAACATATAGTAAATATGTATGACATAAACACCCGACACATAACGCGTCATACAAAAACTTTATAACGAATCGTAATTAAATAAAACATAGGCAAATTTTAGTTCACAACAAACAATTAGCCAACATTGTAGAAACAATGTGGTTCACACTCGACTCTTGAGACTCGGCTGGTTTATTAATAAAGCTCATGCGAACGTTCAACTTAATGTAGGGAGGTAAATTTTATATGTATTTGGGGTAGAACTTATCAATGTCGTTTGTAACTTTACTTGGCATAACTCAACGCCACGCTTTGTATTGCCATAAAAGAAAAAAATAAATAATTTATTCCTCCAAGTGAGTATCGAACCCAGCTCCCAACTTCTACAGTCCCACTTCGTCACGACGACCTCAATGTGGTTCTATATGTAAATTTTAATTGAAATGTTTATAGCCGATGTATAACTGCAGACATACTTAGATTTATAAACTGTGCAAAAAATATTGTATATAAATTTGAATTGCAAATTAAGATATTATACTTGTATATATTTTCGAAGTAGTTCTGACGAGTACTGGGATCTGAGTGGTGGGATCTTGTTTGACTGTACTTAATAAGTTAAGTTAAGTAGATACATTAAAATGAGATCCACGTCAGAAAATAATTGTTTTTTAATAATTGTGGATTTATATCTTTTCTAATTTATTCCTACCGCGGTTATGTGACTTAAATAGAGAAAAGTAATTGTAACTTAAATAGAGAAAAATAATTGTTATTTAAATATAATTGAAAGTACATGAAACGCGTGTGTGTAGTGCCGTGTCTTTTTGTTTAGGCAGTCCAATACTTAACAAGAGTCCGCCTATATCTAGTAGGCCGCGGTCGTGGCGCTGGACATAAGCTTGAGACTGTAAACGACAAGTTGTCGGTTTGATTCCCACTCGAAAAAGTAAAATATTTAAAAATTTCAAATGCAATATTTAGTATTCTTCGCTCTAGTAACAATAACAAGACGGCGTTGAGCTCCGCCACTCTACAAGCAAAGCCTTAAACTCGAAGTGGGGAAAGGAACGGCGTGTCTTAACACTAGGTTCCCAACTTTCCTTTACCCACGTTGCCATGCACGGTATACATCGTGAAGCTAAGATATTATAGTAAATTCGGCTTTGTACTTGTACAATATTATTGCGTAATCAATAATTACTACGACTGTGTACGTTATGTTTATCATATTAAAAAATATTTATAGGCCATAACATAAATCAGCTTACGACTTCATTGGCTCACATGCAAAAACAATTTCCATCTCATAATTGCAAAGTAGACCACCCAGTCACATTTAGTATAATCGTAACAACTTAGAATTCCATTATCATATATTAAGTCTTGTAACCCGCGTTGCAATGTATGTATTTGGTGCATTGTCTGGTAAATATATTGAAGTCCCTAAAGGTTAAAGTATTGTACCTACGATAGTTTGTCGTTGTCATTGCCCAGACATGTTGTGGGTTCGATCCTCGATCAATGAAATGAAAAATGTAATATTTATTTTTTTATATACCTCTCTCTAGTAACAACGCAAAGCGCTCAACACGTAATGCTTCAAATTGCACGGAACGGAGTGTCTTAACACTAGCTTACCAAGTTCACTCTGACTACCGTCCGCAAATGAGGACAAATTTATTGTTTATCGAGATTTATTTTTTAAATTCACGTTGAACTTCAAACATGATAGGGTAGGCAGAGGGAAGTTATGAACCTAAGCTTAGGACACTCCATTCCGTACTCCACTTTTCACCGAAATTAAGGCATTGGTTGAGTGGCGGAACCCAACGCCGCGCGAATGTTTCATTAGAAACCCACACACACAACCTGTCGCGTTTACAGACACACTACAATAAAACATGAAAAACTCGATGCTTTAAAACGTAACTGAAATTCAAGCGGATTTAAGAGCTTTTAAGTAAAGAACCCGGTTGAATAGAAGTCAACTTACAAAAAATAGACACCTTTGCGCTTGAGATCACATTGTATCACACTTAAATGAGATAAAACTCTGTTCTCAGGACACGATGAGACGTGATACTTAGAAAAAAAAATTAAGAAAAGACGTTTTTTGCTGTAAATAGATAAATCGATTATAAATTTTGTGTAACCATTGAGTTTAGCGAGATTCGTGATTGAGTATTTTCTAAGTGGTACGTGCTCCGCTGCCATGGTAGTATAGTTCACGCTCTAGCGATTGAGCTGATAACAATGTCCTTGGAATGATCGTGGGCAATGACAGGAAGCGTAAGCCTACATAAAAAATCAATGTACCTATATTATTATTTATAATCATTGAAAAAAATATTGTACATTGATCATTTTATTGGTGTATTTTTTGTTACATATTGAGATATTTTGTTTAGTAAAGTTTGGATTAAGGCCGTCGTAACGCAAGATCACAAGTTGGTGCCTTGAAACGCTATAATTGTCGTGTCGATTCCCGAATTGGGGATTTATTGCACCATATAATTATATATTATAATATGAAGATAATAATTTCGCTCTGGTAACAAGGTAAAGCGCGACGTTGAGTTTCGCCACTCAATACGCAACGCCTCAATATCAGCGGACAGTGGGAATCGAAAGTTGAATGGAGTGTTTTAACATTAGGTCCCCAAGTTCCCTAAGCCTACTCTGCCATGTGCGGGATATAGCGTGAAGCTGAGTGAGAGAGTGTAATAATTTAATTTTGCTAAATTAAATTAAATTAAAGCCTCGAGAATTCGGCGAATATTGGGAAACGAAAGAACGTTATGGGAATAGTGTTTTAACCTAGTGTTTCCAAAGAAAAGCAAAAAATTTAATTGCATACTGTAAATATCGCCCTATAGACGCGATATTAGAAGGTTCGGTCTTCATAAGAAGAACCACTCAAATATTTTAATTTTAACAGTCTTGACAGATTACGTGATTGTGCTTGAGATGTATTGGGATTTTTTTTCAGCTACACGCTGTATCACGCACATAGCAAGCTAGGCAGAGGGAATTTAGGAAAATAGTGTCAAAACACTTAGTTCCATTTCCCATTTTTCACCGAAATTGAGGCACTTCGTGTTGAGTGGTGGGACTCGACGCCGCTTTTTGCCTCGTTACTTGAACGATGAAATGGAAATATCAAATATTTAATTTGAAAATATTTCATTTCCTCGAGTGAGGATTGAACCTACAACCTGTCACGAAAGTGTATGTAAACACCATGATGATTGTGACGTTCTTTGTTACACAAATAATATATATTTACCCGCTCTGGTAATTCAAACGTGGCGCTCCCATAATTAACCAGTATTGTCTCAAATTCAGGTGGAGAACTGAAAATGGAGTGTCCTGATACTAGATTTTCTATGACTATTCTATGTGAAGGTAAAATCCATGAAAGTAAAGAACTGATTGTGTGTAGGTAGACCTTTATATTCCAATTCTTTAGACATCTAAAGATAAAACATACAAATTCCAACTTCACGTACCATAAATTGCGTTATAGGCAGAAATAATTAGTCTGATATCATACTCTGTACTCTAATTTTACATACACTAAATATATTGTACTGTGGAATACAATTGGAATGAACTAAGAACTTAATTGATAAATTGAAAACGTTTCGAATACATTACATATTCCACTTAAGGAATTAAAAGTCACTTTCATGTTCGTTCACGTACATGTGACAAAAATTAAAAACTAGATACTTTACAAAAAAAAAACGAATTAGTTTATGTAAATAACCCATTTAGTAAGAGCGCATTTTTTAATTGACTTGTCTTACCGAAGAATAATGATGTTATTCGTTTTGAATAAAAATTAACCTTTAAAAACTTGTAGGATTACTTTGTTAAACTTTAATATGAAGTCAAGTTGGAAAACTTTTTTTTTTGTTTTTTTTAACTGATATATATTTTTTATTATATACCAGCGTATTTTGTGATATAAGTCGGATACTGGGCAGAGACGTTATTCTGTTTTTTTTTGTCAAAGCTTTAACAAGTTTTGTATAAAGCGTAAATATATTGAACATAGTTTTTAATAAACTATGTACATGAAATATATTTTTGATATTTTGTATCCTGCTGATAGCAGGATAGGCAGAGGAAACTTACTTAGTGTTAAGACACTCCGTTCCATTTCTCACATTCCACACATTTATACTTATAAACCTGTATATAAGTCTGTTACTAATCACTGCCTGTATATGGAAAGTATTTAAAAAAAAAACTTTTATAGGGTCATAAAATTTTTGTCTGTTTATCTGTTTATCTATGCGTTTGTAGGCGGTAATCTCAGAAACCGCTAATTAGATATAAATGTAGTTTTCACTACTATACATGGAAACCTCTACTTAACATTTTGTGTTTGAATTATTTAAACTGGTTTACAAATAAAAAACGACGACAAAATTGCTACAAAATTGTTATTCATTGAGCTAAAATTTTAGTTTTTAATATAGTAATGTCACTAGAACAAGAAAGTAAAAGTAATGGGAATTAGTAAATAAAATAGTGTAATTTTAGGTGGGCGAAGCCGAGGGTAAGTCGCTAATTGAAAATATGTTTATATAAATAAAAAAATATATATTAAAACAAATTGTATATTTAAAAATATAATAATAATTTATATTCAGGTTATCGCGGAGCCAATTTAAGTTTTTCAACGACAGGATGGTTGTGTATATAAATAAATGCGGTATGCTTCAAAAACAGTAAAAAAGAGAGTGTCTGACACTTAATTTCACCTTATTTTCTATACTTACTTAAAATACGTTGTATTTATTTATATAATAAATAAATACAACTTATTTTAAGTACCCTTACTTATATATCTATAACCAAAACAAAAACAGAAACAGTCGCTTAAAAGACTTTACATCACAATATCTAACGCATCGAGGCTGAGTGAAAAAGTTGAGTGTGTGCTCAGCTCTTGAAGTAGACACTCAGACAAACACTAGGATAATTAAAATACACCACAAAGTAATGCAAGACACGTATTACTTGGCAGGGCTTTAATCACGTTGAATAGATCTTACGTTAGATACATGTTATTTCTTTCTGATATAAGGAGGAGGCATGTCGTGGCGCTGGGGCACAAGCGTGTGACTATAAACGCCACAGGTTGTGTGTTTGATCTCCGCTTGAGGGAATAAAATGTTTTATGTTTTTATTACTTCGCTCTGGTGCTCTCTACTCAATACGCAATACCTTAAATTCAGTGGAAAGTAGGAAACGAACTCCGCCTACCCTGGCCTGTGCGGTATACCGCGGAAAGTTGAGATACGAATGTGTGTGTGTGTATATTAAAAATAGTAGTTCTTGTTCTGTAGTCCTTCTAGTGAATGGGGTAGTATATTTGGTAAGTATGTTTAGCAGAGACGAAAAGGTGTGTTGCTGCTGGTAACAGCCTTAACTTGAGACGGCAAAACATCAGCTTGGCCGTACAGCAGACGAGCAGAAGCCGAACAGTGCGAAACGTGGGTATTACAGAAAAAATATGTATGAAAGATGAATACTGTATAGATATGATCTCTTTGTAGGATATACAGAGTCAGTTTAGCTGATCGCACACCCAATGAAGAGATATATAGAATAGTAGGTACTAGCGTGGATGTCACAGTGTAAATAAAGAAGAACGTGCTCAGGTGGTTTGGGTTCAGGTAGTTTTGAGTGAAGAAAGAATGGCAAAAAATATTTGTAAAGGAAAAATGAGTGATAACAGAGTGAGCAGAAGACCTCGGTTGAACTTCAAAAACACAATATCTACGATACTGAAGGAGGGTCAGTTAAAAAACATTAGGAACCCGGGGGGCATGGGAAGAGGTTGATGATAGTGGACGAGGCGAAAGAAGTAAGCCAAAACCGTAGCGCTTGGCGCTCCGTTCTCTTTGCCTACACCGCTAGGGATATAGCGTGAAGCTAAAAAAAAAGATGAAAGAAACACAATTAGTTCTTAATTTTAAATAAAACAAAAAAATAACATATTTAACAAACATATTTATTTAACCTTGAAATATTGAATATATCCAAATAAAATATAAAAAAAAATAAAGCACTGATATGATATTATTTTTTTATTTATTATTGACTGTAATATAATGTAAAAAGTACACATACGTTTTTATGCTTAAATTCTACAATCGTTATCAAGTTAATCTTGTTTCACTTAGTCTTATACTCTATAAATAATATTTATGCACACGTATTTACGTTACACGTGTTACATTATTTCTCACGTGAGTACTTTGATACAAGTTTATCACATTCCCATATTAGTGCAAGGAATTCGTTCCAAGACTGGTTCTGATTTTGCACTCCTCCATTCCTTTTTTATTTTGAATCGTCGCGTCGCCGCAAAGACAAAAAAATTGAAGAATTCATTGTTTTTGTAAGCTTGGACGTAGTTAAGACTGAATTATGTGATTATTTACTTATGGTAAATTAATTACTTAAGTATTTTGTAAAATATTTTTTAAATAAATATATAATCATCATAATTTTATGCAGTATATTATAAATTTCACTTTTATTAATTTTGTTTATCAATATTGTCATCTCACCGATTAAGTATCTTATACGTAGGTAGTTCATAAATTTAAATATGCCTCAGGGGAATGTTTGTATTGCTATAATACTTGCCATATAATATTTTAGAATTGCTGTTGCTTAAGAACGATATGACGTAATCGTCTTCCTGTAAAATAGAAGATGAAATTTATTATACATACATAGTATGTATAAGATTTTATTCACCAGTTAAGTTTGGATAAAACGTTAAAGTTATTTAAAAGTTACAGAATCTTTCACATTTCTTATATAATAACGAAGTATAAAAAGTGAAAACAAAAAAGACGCGGTCGTGAACGTACTACTTACTATATATAATATAACATTAGTACGTAATATACTGTATATTCTAGTTGTGTAGGAATTAGTTAATTATGTAGCAGTGAACCTTAGAACCAAGTCTAACCTAGTGGTTAGGTTTGGTTCCGTTCCTCTGTCAACGCTACTTGCATAATACAGTGTATTTTTTTTTATAAAAATGATGAAAATTGGTTATTATAACGTCATATATTTTGTTTAAATTCTTGTATACAGTATGTAGCGGTACTAAATATTCTAATAAGCGTGGATCGGTCTTACGCGACCTTGTAAAGTTCAATGCAAGTAGTTATGTACAAACATTAAATAAATCATGTGCACCATTCAGTCTGACGTTCACATAAGAATAAGTTGGTCAGACAAAGAAAAAGATAAAATTATAAATTATAATTACTGCGGGATGCTGCTGACAGCATGTTTCTTTCGTTCAAGTTTTAAATACACAGAAGTTTTCAAAAATCAAATATTGTTTTTATTTATTTGCTGGTTTATTATTAGTTCAACGGCGTTTGACTGAAGGGCGGTGTGTCTCACTTGGAGGATTCATTTTAATACACAGAGCGATGCTGAGTTACGTCGCGTCGTGTATTGAAACATAACGGAGAGTTTTAAAGCTGATTAATTTGATTTTTTGACTATACTGATAACACGTAAAGCTGAAAAAAATATATCTCTACACCATATAAAGTGTTAAAGTATTCAGCTTCATCCCGAACATGTCAGTGAAGGCAGAGACTGAGAACCTAGAGAGAGCTTGGGAACCTAGTGTAAAGACACTCCGTTCCGTTCCATTCCCCACTTTCCGCCAAATTTGAGACTTTACGTGTCGAGTGGCGCAATTGAACGCTGTGCTTTGCCTTTATACCAAAGTGAAAAAAAATTGATCGAACCCACAACCCGTCGCGTTTACATTTGCACGCTTGTGCTTCTGCGACACGACCCATGTAAAAACGTTGAGTATAATTTACGTAAAACTGTTTCCAAGTTCTTTTAAGTAGAAATTGAATTAAATGGGGCACGTTCATACAATGGAAATAAGGAAAGATGTAAATAAATAAAATCAGTGTAAGCTCGTGAGTCGGGATCCCACTTCTGCTCGCTGGAGTGAATTGATCGCTATTTAAGTGATTTAAACCTCATTTCTATAATGGATTCATATTATGAAAAGGTTCTTACTGAAACGATAAAAATAATAGACGTTCAATTGGTTGTGCCGTGGTAATTTTTCCCCTACTTTCAGCTGATTTTTCGAGATATTGCGTGTTGAATATTTATAATAGTTTTATAAGTAATTATTTAGGCATTTACGAGGGTAATAACCGAAATATCCGGCCATGTCAGCCTTTTTTTTTTAACCAAATGACGGACAGGATGTACGCCTAAAGATATTCGTCACGCCTTCTTATAACATAAGCAGAATTATTTCATGCAAAACGCGAAACACCATTTCCGACAGCCTATCATCGTTTCAAATTTAAACTCCTTTAATTTAACCTAAAACATATTTCTACTATTATATTTGAATATTTTTACAGGAAAGTAACTTGATGGTTTAATATATATATATATATATATATATATATATATATATATATATATATATATATATATATATATATATATATATATATATATATATATATATATATATATATATATATATATAAATATATATATATATATATATATATATATATATATATATATATATATATATATATATATATATATATATATATATATATATATATATATATATATATATATATATATATATATATATATATATATATATATATATATATATATATATATATTCACAATGATGTATTTTGTATCCTTTGTGCCAATTGTGTCGTTGAAATCTATAAAAAACTGTATAGTACTCTTAACTTTGCTACACAAGTTAAAACTGGAGAACTTTGAAAAACTCTTCAACTTTGTTCTGCATTCATAGAAACTAAAATACAAAATATGAATATAGAATATTTTTTAACATATTCATATGATAACTGTTGAATATTTACGAAATGTTTTTTTCACTGTACCTGGTTATACAATTTATATATAAAAGTAGCTTAAATCAAAATTATTCGTTAGCCAAATTAATACTTAGATCGTAATAATATTGTGACTATATGTAAATTTTTGTACGCTAATTAATAAAAAAAATCCTCTCAGTGATAATTGAACCCGCTACCCAACTCACGCTTAGTCTTGTGTTGTACACTTGTGACTCTGTGCCACGCCAGCCTCATTGTAATTTGCGGTTGTGTAACCACAACATTATAATAATATCTTATAATACGGTATTAAATTGGCTTATTATTTTGTTTTGTATTTTTGTATTATTTAGTGGCCTAAAGCATTTTAGGCATATCTTAAAATCAGGTGCGTTTTATATCATTACAGATTAATGATTCGATACTAAAATATACATATATATTAATATACATGTGAAAATAAATTGCAACATACCTCATACATCTTAAATACATAATAATTTTATCATAAAAAAATCTTGGAAGAAAAGAAAAGCTTATTGTAACTTTTTAAAATCAGTCTACTACAACCGCAAGAGCTGGTCTTTAGATCTAATTATATAATTCTTTTTTTTATAATTATTATGTGACGTAGTTGTAGTAGACGAGAAGATCTAATCTCATTTAACAATATATTTAAATGTGATGTTAAATATTAGAAACTGTAAATTTTCTTAATAAATGTGCGGCTTCGATTTCTATCATCATACAGTAAATGAAGGTAAAAGTGATTACTATATATTGACATGTTAAGCCTCAAAATCACCCTTTTTTTTCGATTTAGTTTCGGATTTGAGACATTGCGTATGAGTTAGAGTGACGGAACTCAACGCTGCGAATTATCCATCAGAAGCGATATGAAAACGGTTTTAAATATAATAACTAATCCGAGCCATTACAGCTTAAAGCTAAATATATCCAGGTACAGTGAAAAAAACATTTTGTAATTATTCAACAGTTATCATATGTAAAAAAATATTCTATATTCGTGTTTTGTATTTTGATTTCTATGAATGCAGAACAAAGTTGAAGAGTTTTTCAAAGTTCTCCAGTTTTAACTTGTGTAACAAAGTTAGAGTACTATACAGTTTTTTATAGATTTCAACTACACCAAGGCACAAAGGATACAAAACATATAATTGTGAATAGATATATTTTGAACCATCAATTTACTTTTATGTAAAAATATTTAAATTTAATAGTAGAAATATGTTTTAGGATAAATTCGAGGCTCACGGTGATAGGCTGTCGATAGTGGTGTTTCGCGTTTTGCATCAAATAATTCTGCTTATGTTTTAAGAAGGTGACGAATATCTTTAGGTGTACATCCTGTCTGCCATTTGGTTATAAAAAACGCTGGCATGGCTGGATATTTTGGTTATTACCCTCGTGAATACCTAAGTACTTACATATATAACTATTACAAATATAAATTCAAAAGTAAAACGTAGCGTTGAGTTCCGCCACTCACCACGCAATGCCTCAAATTAGGCGGAAAGGAGGGAACGAAAATGGAACAGAGTGTCTTAACACTAGGCTCCCAAGCTCCGCAGCCTACCCTGACATACGCGGGATACAGCGTGAAGCTGAGTTTAAATATAGTATTTGGTAACAAGATGAGCGGGAAGGCGTTGAGTTCCTCCATCCAACACTTCTAGAAAAATCAGCAGAAAGTTGAGTAAAAGCACCACGATACACATATTGAATGTCTATTATTTAGTAGCAATATTAGTACGATCTCACTATTAATTTGGCTAGTAAATTATTTTATTAAACGAGTTTTATAAATAAACCTAGGTTAAATTTATAAGTCGCAGTGCCTCGAGAAATTGACAACGGTAGAGTCTTAACACTAAGTTCCCAGGTTGTCCTTTGTAGTCATAGGTAAAAAAGGGAAATTTAGATCTTTATTAGGATACAGATAAGGAAGCCAGCTTTCTGCGGGTATAGAAGAAGCATATGATATATCTGTACGATCTGGAAAAACTAAGCATACCCTTGAGTAGTAATTTATAAATGAGTGTGTATAAAGTATTGAAAAACAAGGTAACTGAACTGATGTCCTTTGATATGGTTGCTGCCACTGTGACGCATCACACAACGCCCAGCCATGCTTCAATGAGTCAGTGAATATTACCTAAAAACAAATTATCCAAAGTTCCTATCACATTTCTAAATTATTATATTAATTTTATTCACTCATCTATTAAAATAGCATATAAATATTTGATTTTTTTCATTCACACTTAATAAAACCGCCATAATGTATTAGAAAACAAAAATTACAAAACCGGTCTCTAAGATTTATTATACCACAACAAATGATAAGTGGGTGCTTAAAACGTACGTATGTATATTTTTGTCGCCTTATGTTATAAGGAATAAGGATCAAAAGAATGTAACGTGACAGATATGTCGTCAGAGGCCAGCTACCTCCTTGACTTTATGGTTTCGTTTCAAAAACAAGGTCAAACTGTCTGCAGTAGCAAAATATTTATATGGGAGTGCGTCCTTTAAGTACCCTTCTAAAAGCATGGGAACGCGTTAAATGTTATACCACATAAAATATTTGTTCAATTTTGTACGTGCTAATATTGATACAAATAAGCATTTACTAACGGTCTATATATTATTAACTTTGTGCATCGTTATCTAGCATATTTAAAAAAAAGAGGTTGCCTGTAAAGGATCCCTTATAATGATAAGGCCGATTATACTGCGGCTCTGCCAGACACGTGCATGGTCTAAAGAAAATAATAAAGAATTATGTATGACACATTATAAGTTCCGGAGGTAAATCAGACCGTTATACATATGCCATGAGTTAAATCGAAACTATTACCGTGCACTTTTTAGCTATATTTAGGCAATTAGCGTTTGCCCAGACAAATAGATTATCAAACACGAAAAGGGTCCAGATGTCCTCTGTATACACTGCCATGTGCGGGTGCCATGTGTTAGTATAGAGTAGAGTACTCTATACTGAAATTATTAAGATAGTATTTATAAACGAAATAAATTATAATATTTTTAGGTTAGATATTAATAAAATTCTTAATAATATCAGCTCTACTTATTTTTTATAACACAGACTATCAACCTAGAATAATAAATTTCATATTACAACTTTTCGCTAACATCTGCATTGTTTCAAAAAACATACACCCAATGGAATTATATCGTAATAGTAAGAGAACCTCAGATTTTTCGGTCCATTTCGTATTAAGATGGCTTAAGTTAGTTCCCCGAAGAAAAGTTCGTAATTTTTCATGGCACCCATTTCGTCTGTTGTTTCAAAGTTCCGTTTTCCAGTTATTTGTTGGGTCATGAATCTTGAGGCTCGGGCTCACATCCTTCCAGACGATGAATGAATACAAATAGCGTTTTCCTTTTCGCTATTCTTTTTATTTAAATTGTCTGTCAATGACAGAAGTATTTTCAACTACATTTATAGTATTTATATATTATAATTATAGTATAAATTTTAAAAAAGAGAAGAAAGAAAGAGATTTTTTTAAATTTTGAGAAATAATCAACAGGAAGTGATTACCTAAGCTTTATTCATTAAAGTAATACGATAGATACGAAATAATATATCTCGATAACTGGTTATTTCTGAAAACGGAGAGACCGACTATTGAACTAAAATATAATTATTTTTTATTTAAACATCTAATAATCCATCGTCATATGAATATGGACTATAATAACAATACATATAAGAATGGAGAATTAGTATCGCAAAAAAGAAAAAAGTTTTTTATACGTATTTCTAAATAAGTCTCGCCAATGCAACCGTTAAAGTTTCCGAAGGACACTTTAAAGTTTTCGTCGTGGGTATTTTGTTCGTGCAAAGTAAACCTTTTCCACGAAACATTTTACTACTTAATAAATGGTACTTGAAAACAACATTGTTTCAAACAAATTATAAAATTGGTGGTTTTGGAAAAAATCAGAGACTTACAACAATAACTGATTACAGTGGTCTCTTTTTCTGTTTGATTGTTATTTAGCTATTTCTTAAACTTATTATTAACGTTAATTTACTTAGTTAATAATTAAAATATATTTTATTTCATATATTTTTTATTATTATATCTATATACATTGTTGACAAAAGTAATTATTCTGATAATAATAATTATTTCTTATTTTATATATTATTTATTTATAAGAAACAAAAATATTAATACCTACCGGCGAAAATGGAAGAACGGAGTGACTCTTGATACTAGCTTCTCGTCTCTATTTACACTGATATATAGAAAAGATCTAAAACTGCAGCTATTGTAATAACTTTGAGGTCGCTACTAATGCGTCATCATGATGTTTATTTTAGTTGCAGAGTGATTGCTCATTTAAATTTAATTGAATATTTAAGGTTCATTACTAAGATTAGCAGTATTGCTTTCTTAAAGCAAGGTATTTTAAATTACCAATTTAATATAAACAGGTTTACGCGCGGGATGTGCGGGATACAGCGTGAAGTTGTATTCACACTGTATGTCACACATGACAGGTTAAAGCATGTAAGGTAGGAAAGGTAAGCAGGGGAAACCTGGGACTGGGGAGGTTATAAAAGTATACATATAGTTTGTCACTCAGTAACCGACACAGTACATAAATACAATTTATTGGTTTTATGCACCACGTGCATTCATCACCGTACAAAATCATTTAGTGTACTGATCGTTTCTTAGTGTGCGGACTGGTCACAACTTTACGTGAACATAAAATATTTACTTTCGTTTACACATTTTAACCTATAAATTTAGAGGAGTGGCTTCGTTTTTAAATTTTAATGGAGAATGGAGTAGTTAGTGTCTTAACAATATGTTAAGACCTCTGCCTAACTTGCCATGTGTGGGATACAGCGTAAAGCTAAAACAATAATTTAAAATAATTAAACATTGTTATTTGTTATTATACAATTATATATTTTTGCTGTTGTTATTTTTGTGTCATTGTTATTACCTTTTTGTATGTATATATAAGTTTGGTTTCAGAGTTCAAGAGTGGAGTCTATATTAAACAATTAATTTTTAAGACAATTCATACCTAAACTTTATGGGAGCGACGGCGGCCTTTGCTTTTTTGGGGTTTTTGGCATAATGCCTACAAACTTAGGTTTGTCTATTTTATCAGTTGCACTTCTGGTAATATTTTATCCTAAAATCGGTAAGGAAGCCTCAGTGGGCGACTCCGACTCGCATTTGACCTGTTTAACAAAGAAAAATAAATTTAAATATCAATTTAAAAAAAATATATAATTTTTTTACCTGAGAATTTGTTTATTTTTTGTATAATCAAACTATGATTATACATAAAATAAACAAACGCAACTTCAGTTAGTTGTTCATTTTAATATCATATATTTTAAAATAATATAAAATTATAACAGGGAAAATAAATATATTTGATGTATAAGGTTTTTTATAAGATATATAGAGGAAATTTTGGACTTATAACTTAGATCGATAATGGAATAGTATTTTTAAAACAAATTGTTCAAAAAAAATCATTTTCATTTCACAGTAACAGGAGGTACAGCTTTCAATAATCAAAAAGGCAGTCGTAGCGCAGCGAACAACTGTGCGTCTGTTAACTCGACGGTTCTGGGTTCTTTTCCAACTCGGGGTAATGAAACATCTGATATTCTCATTCTGCGCAAAAAGCGTTGCGTTGATTTCCGCTCTCGTAACACGAAATGCGTCAAGTCGGCTGAAAGTGGAGAATGTAAGTGAGTTAATGAGAACGGAAGTCTATTAACACTAGGTTCCCAGGATCTCTCAGCCTACTCTGCTATGAGAGATATACAGTGTGAAGCTAAAAATAATTAAAGAAGCTATATATTTATGTTAACTTAACTTGCTTTAATATAATTTCCTTGTCATTTATCTAAGATACTTTTGCAATAAATTTATCTGTGCATATAGAAAGATATAAAAGTGACTCGTTACTCGCACGCATCATTACATACGGACTTCAGTATATTTTTTGGTTGCTCGTTCACGCCTTAGCGGTCCGACTGATCGTTATTCAATTTGGCACATGGATTGTTTTTGACACGAGAACGGACGTCGACTATTTTTTCCATTGAAAAAGTTGGACGTATTCCTGTGGGCAAACCTTTTATTCATCTCTTCAAATTAGACACGGCATTTACGTCGAAATAATAGCAGATAAATACTAAACGCGTAATATTTTATTAAGACCAAATTTATGGTCCTGCAAGTTCATTTAAAAACCAATTCCGCGACGAATATCTGAAAGCAATTCCGAAACAATTTCTGTTAAAAAACACATTAGGCAACTTTTTTACTTTGCTTGGAGAAAGTTTGACCAAAATAATACGTAGTCCCCGCAAAAGATTAAAAGGGCTCGCGGTGGAGAGGAAATAACGAAATAAAAGGAAACTCTTGTTGGGCCGTGAAAACAAAACTGTTTGTATTTATCTTCCATGAAAATAAATTATAAAGTCGCGTTAAAATACTTAAAATTGATGATATACCTATATGTCTTTTAAGTGCTTGGATTAAATTTGGAACTTTATTTAAGCTCTAATATATAATCTTCGTTTTCCCGAATGGAAATTGAATCCACAATCATCGTGCTAACCGCCAAATTAAACTTTTACATTCAATAAGTAACTTATTCTCTGGCAACAAGGCAAAGCGCGGCGTTGAATTCCGTCACTCAATGCCTTAAATTCGGCGGAACAGAGTGTATTAATACTAAGTTCCGAGGTTCCTTTTGCTTGCCATATTCGTGAACCAGCGTGAAGCTGGAAAATAAATAAAGCAACCTTATAAAACGATAGCGCATAAAGGATAAATAATCACCCTCAAGAAACTTGGTCTTAAAGTTCAATAACAGATGTATTGAGAGGAAGGGTGGAGTGAGTGATTGAGTGGAGATAAAGTGCCTATTGTAGGTGTTACTCGAGGGTTTTATACCGCCATCAGCCCTGTTTTCGTAAAGAGTTCATTATATCATATTATTGATGAAAAATCTTGTATGTTTGAAATTTAAGAGTATAATGAGTTACCCTCAGCTTATAGAACGTTGTAAGTAATTTCATTTGTAATCTTAATTAGTTATTAGCGGCCCAAAGGCGACTTCGCATGCTCAAAATTATTGTTATATTATAGCCAAATAACATAAAAAGGAATTTTCAAAAAATCTCCCTACATATATATACATGTTAACAACATAAATAAATTGTAGCAAGCCTATAAAAATTTCGACGCAGCTTGATGAGAACATATGGCTTAGTTGGTCAGAGTGCTTTGACGGTTTCCAAAAGGTACGGGCTCAAATCCTGCTACGTTCAAATTTTTATACCTTTTTAAATTTTGTATTTTTCTTTCTTTAGTACGTAAATCCGTAGTAGAATTCTTATATAAATCATTACCTTTCCTGTATTTCCACCATTAAGTGTGAACTCGATGTTGAATTTTGCTTATCAAGTAAGGTAAAAAAAAACGATTTTAAGATACAATTTAAAAGATAAAGTTTAATTTTTGGTATTTAAATAAATTTTAAAACAATTTTCTTCCAAGACTACTATGTCTTAGAATTATTTTACCCTATGGGGCCTGAATCACATCTAATATTTTTTTTGAACAAAAATAAATGAATAACATTAAATATTACATCAATGTTATTTATTGTAATATCCTATTAAATTGAGAGAGGCCTATCTTTACGCAGGAGCACAAGCGTGTTACTGTAAACGACAGGTTGTCGGTTCGATCTCCACGCGAAGCCGTGAAATTTTGAATATTTTCAAATGACATGTTTAATATTTTTACTCGCACTAAAAGACATGCGTATCGTTGAGATTCGCTCTACTCAACATGCAATGCTTCAAAAAAAGTTGAAAAGTGGGGAACGGTACGGGACCTCCATACCGTTCCACACTTTTCGCTGAATTAAACACTAGGTTCCCGAATTCTCTATGCTTACATTACCATGTAATGCGAAGCTGAAAAAAAATACACTAAAAGCGAAATAAAAATGTGGAAAAAATATGAATTTCTTAATATCTAAACGGTTTTCATTAAAAGTTTCACATAATAAGATCCTTTCACAATTTCAAAATAAAGCAAAAGTAAATGTCTTAAAATAACATCTCACGATAATTATTTTCTAAAGCAGACTTGAATTTCATCATATTCATTTCTATGAATATGAATATAATGAAATGTTTTGGGCATAATGTATTTCGGGTATCTTAAATAAATATATGATACCCGAAATATCTTTTACAAAGTATAAAGTTACATGTACATAAATATTTTTTTAACTTAATTATAGCTTTTCTCTGTTTTATTTAATAATAAAGAATTTAAATAAAATATTTCTTTTTTTTTTTTGAATATCTATTTTCATAAAAGATCCACGTTTTTGTCAGCAAAGGTTATCTAGTGACGAAACGTTATGTTTCACCCGAATTCAAGACATTGCGTGTTGCGAGGCGTAAATTAAATCCGCAAACATTAAAGTTGAAATTTAACGAATTTATAACCTTAATTATTATCACATCATCCACTTATCAGGTCAAACACTATGCCACTTCACCTGATTACAACAGAGAACAAATTATTAAGTCTTCATATTTGAACGTCACGATATATTAGGAGTTCAGAACAGTTTCTGTGACTTATGTGACCTACACAAAGTGTCGAAATATTTGCTCTAGTAGTCGCCATTGATGTATATTTTAGAATTTAAATGAAAATAATTTTACGCAGGCCGAGATTTTTTTTTAGAAAATTACACAATGATATCACTCTCATATTTCTCTCGCTTATACCTTTACCCCCTCCCTTCAAATTTATATTTTTTTATTACTTGTCATTTTGTTGATCATTCGAAGGAATTTATTTCTTGTAAAATAAGAAATAAAACCAGTTATATATTCAACCAGTATTACATTCTTTGAGTGTCGGAAAATTATTGTCCTAAGTAGAGTAAGAGAGGGGCGAAGTACCAACATGCTCAAGCAATATATGCTGTTTCGGATGTGTTTCAATATTTCAATTTAATTTATTTGTTATCTATTACATATTTAATTTCTTATAAATACTATATAAAAAAAAAATAGAATTGATTCATACAAGATATTCGTATTTAATTTGTGTGTGTTCATACCTGCGATACATACTTTTTTATTTACGCGCCGGTTATGGTTTAATTAAATTGGCGATAAGTTTATTTTCAATGTCAAAACGATTTGTATTTTTATTTTTTATTTTTTCTTGCGTTTAGTTCGATTTTTACAAATAATACCTGACTAACAGCAACCTGTGAGAGGATTGATATTTTATGTTTATAAAGCTTAATGTGAAACCGGTCATTTGAAAGAAAAATGTAAGAATAATCGGAAATTTGTATTTCTGTTAATACTTTCTATATAACATTCTATATTGAGTAAGTCACAATTAAAAAATACATAGGCCAGTAGTAGTTTGCACGTTTGATATTCATACAAAACCAACTATACAGAATACGGTTAAAGATCTTGCTGCTAAATAATTATATATCAGCGCATTTATACTTATAATAAAGACAGATATACCTATTCAATTTAAATGATTCAATGTTAAAGTACACATGTACATATATGCATTGTACACATGTACGTACATATTAAAAGTATGTTTTGAAACAATGTTGGATACTGACGCGTTGAGTTTCGACACTTAACACGTAATCTCTCAAATTCGGCTGAAAGTGAGGAACGAAATTGTCTTAACACCATGCCTCCATACCAAAATCCCATCCCAAGTTCTCTGCCACGTGTGAGATATTTCGTGAAGCTGAAAAAAGTAATAAATAAAATAATTTCCTCGATACGAGTTACAGGTGATGAAATATGCTACTTCAAAATAATATATAATGTTGTCTAATATTAGCGATACTATAGTATTTAATATTATACTAGGTTCAATGGAATGAAGCAGTCACCCATGGCCATATTATCTGGGTAGTAGCTTAGTACCAAATTCATTGTAGTCGGTACGTTACACTACTATTTATAATGCAAATTGAAGCCGTCGTTGCGTAGGGGCACAGCGGTTAATTGTAAAAAGTTGTGAATTCGATTTCCACTCGGGGTAAAGAATTATTTAATTTGATTTCATCATTCTATTATAAAAAGCGGCGTTGAGTTCCACCACTTGTCTGTGGGAGTGCGTTAATACTAGGTTCCCTCTGCTTACTCTGGAAAATCCGAGATAAATCGTGAACATTAAAAAATGCCATTGTATGAAGTAGTATGATTAAATGATAGTAATGTTCATAAGTAGGTACGCCTCAGGCGCCTGCGTTCATGTACACGTGCCGCTTGGATAAGATCGAAACGAAAATAAACATGCAGCTCAAATGAACCGCGTCTCTTGCTAACGATTTTATTACTTCTTGAAATGCATGCTTTACTAAATCTACATACAGCAAGTATTTAGATTACATATTTCTACACACTATAAAGAGACCATCGTGGTTCATAGATGGATGTGGATTGAATGATCTGAGCAAAATGAGTTATTGGGGAATTTTCTTTTACTATTTTTGAAGTGTTGTCCACACTTAGGAAAAAAAAAATACAAAATTTTTATAAACGTATAAAAAATTATAAAAAATTGACCGAAGTAAGATTTGAACCCGCGCCTCTTGGAAACAGCAATCTCCGTACAGAGATGTTAACAACGTCAAAAAGCTGTAACAAGCGTATAAAAATTACGACGTAGCTTGGTGAGAACGAATAACTGAGTTGGTCAGAGCGCTTGGACGGTTTCCAAGAGCCGCGGGTTCAAATCCTGCTTCGTCCAAATTTTTATAAGTTTTTAAAATAAATATATTGGGGAAATTTCTTGCCGAAATAATAGGCGGTGCTATATACCGCAATTTAATGCACAATGTCTCGATTTTTGATAAAAAGCGGAAGAATTTTGTCTAATACATTATTTATGCGGGTTAATAAAAACCCCCCAATAGAAGTTTTCGTAGTATGTGAATAAAGAAGAACATTTTATAGTTTCAATGACTTCGTTTTATCTATAGATAACATTGTAAGTAATTTAGCTTACTCGTGAGTAATTATTTTCTAGTATTTTATATGTACCCATAAACGTAATGTGATTAAAGCCAAAATTTATAGCTTTTTTATAGCTTCACGCTGTATCCCGCACGTGGTAGGCAGAACGGAAACTTAGGAACATTGTGTTAAGACACTCCGTTCCGTTCCCCACCTTCCACTGAATTTGAGGCATTGAGTGTAGAGTGGCGAAACTCGACGCCGCGCTTTACCTAGTTACCAGAGTGAAGAAATGATTGTATTAAATATTCAAATTGAAAATATGATATATTTCATATCCTCGAGTGGGGATCGAACTCACAACTCACAACAATTGAACAATCGATCGAACTCACAACACAAGCGTGTGGCTGTAAATGAGATTTACAGCCACACGCTTGTGCGCCACGACAGCCCTCAATATCATTTATATAAATTTATAGCTAAAATTAAAAAAAATATAATTCATTTCGATTTATTAAAAAGATTAACTGTTTTCTGGCCTATTGTGTGATTGTAAAAAGATTTGAGCTAAATGGAAATTTGTTATTGCCATGTTTGACGTCAATAGGACGATACTCTGTGTACATCAGAAGTAAACATACTCTCGCTGTGTTGAACCACTCCGTGGTTATGCCTGTCTTATAAATTCACTCGGCTGAGAACTCAACCCATAACCCATAGAATAATGCTGGAGTCAATAACTGTACCATTTTCCTTTTCTATATTAACTGACGACGTTTATAAACCTCAAGTCCCCGTGTCATACGCTTTCGGTAAAGATATGGTTAAAATTACTATAACAACTGCTATTAAAATATGCTACAACGTTGCAAAACATTTACTCACTTCTTCATCCACATAAATAGAGACTATTTGTCAACCATTGGTATTGATTAACATGCCAGCTGTACGCTATGCTCGTTAAACGTCTATTTATACTGACTGATTTGGAATACCAGGACCTATTTAAATTTGACTACAATGGCTTCAAAGGATTTACTTCCTAACATAGGATGAACCTGTATTTTCACATATTGGAAAGTGTTTACATATTTAAAATAAAAATAGTCTCTCGATAAAGTGATCAGCAAAAAAATATATAAATCTAATTGTGTTTTAAAGTTTGTTTTAAAAAAGTTTGTACATACGTTTAATATATATTTTCAATTATGATTATCCGCTAATTTCCTTCGTCATTCGTTAACCGACTTTAATTTTCTTATTAAGTTGAAACAGCGTATCTTCCCATTGGTTCAATTCCCGCTAAGTCACGATAAGTACAGTAAAATCCATTGTAAGTCGAGGGAACCTTAAAAATTTAGCGGAGTAGTCACAACAGAACGCCAAACACTGCGGTCTCAGCAAACCTCTTTCACTTTGTCCACTGTCATCAACCTCCTTTTACATATATTTGTTAAGTTACATATGTTTGTTAAGTGACTTTTCTCCAACATCATAAATACTGTGTTTCAAAGATCAATGTTGTTGACACTCTTTCATCACTCATTCTCTCGACGTGCCCAGATCGCCTGAGCAGGTCCTTCTTCATTTTCACTGTGCTGTCCTTGCTAGCACCTGTCATTCTGTATATCTCTACTTAGTTAACTTAGCTTGAGATCATTTAGCTAAAAATATTATTTTTCATTAATACAAAATATTATTTTTTTACCTATATGCTACTTCAAATGTTTGACGCACACATTAGAAATACACGTGCTTCTTCATAAATAATAAACGATTTACGGTTAAAGAAACTACACGAAAAGGTCGTTGCAGGTTAGTAATACTTTAGAAAACATATTAAAATATGTTTTGTATGTTTAAAATATTATGGGACGTTTGTTAATTTGACAATTACTTAATTTTTTTTGTAAAACCAGATTCCTAGTCTTTTGTTTATTTATATTCGTAATGTAAAAACATACACTTTGTTAGTAACTACTGCGTATTGATTAACTAATATTGAATAATAATGCCACAAAAACATCACACACACGTCGTCCGTATCTTCCGTTAGAAAATCTATTTTATTAACTTTATCAATACATATAATCCGCTATTCAATTATGGTCTTTATGTGTTGCCATTTCAGTTTTCAGGATGATTTATCTTTAAATAATATATATGTCCCGTCGTGGCGCAGCGGCACAAGCGTGTGACTGTAACCGACAAGTTCTGGCTTCGATCCTGAGGTAATGAGAATATTTAATATTTTCAATTTAAATATTTAACGTTTTCACTTCTTCGCTCTGGTACAAGGCAAAACGCGGCGTTGAGTTCCGTCACTCAACACGCTATGCCTCAAATTCAGCGGAAGGTGGGGAACGGAAGTGGAATGGAGTGTCTTAACACTAGGTTTGCAAGTTCCCTCTGCCTACCTTGAAATGTGCGGGATACAGCGTGAAGCTAATATATATATATAGTTAATAAACTATCAAAGAAAATTTCTTTTTTACTGATAAAATACAAAATAAATTTTCTTTACTTACTAACTCGCTATACTAACTCGAATTACTGTTTTATCGCTAAGCGTGTTTTAGATCCGATTCGATAAGGCTGAATGAGAACTTTACAGGTACAACAAACATAGTTGTCATTTTATGTCGTACACTGCGCACTAAAATAATGTAAAGAATTGGGAATTATTTTTTTGTATATTGTTAGGCAAAGATATCATGCATGCAAAAGAAAGATACAGATCTGGCTTCAAATCTCATTGAGGCAATACTTTGACAAATTATGGACGTGAGTTTCCTCAACAAGTGATTTTTTTAATACAAATAGATTGAAGTTTATCACAAGCTCGATTAGGTTTATACTTAGATGTTACCTAAGAAATAAGTATGATGCATAAGTCTATAATAATTTTATTTTAAATTTTAAGTTGACACTAAAAATAAGGTAGATCTTTTCTATTATATCAATGAAAAAAGTAACAGACTGGCACTAAAGTGTTGGTAAATACGAGAAATTGATTGGGTTTATGTCAGAATAAGAATTATTAATCAGCTTGACGGTTCTTAAGATTAAACCAAGAGAACTGTTAGTGTTGTGTCGAGCTCTTATTTACTTATTTATATTCTATATATTTTGTGACCGTTCGGTATGAATTATAGACATAGTCTAAGTGATCTTAGTCTAATTTAACAGTTCGCTAGGTCTTTCAAAAGCTGAAAAATTAAAACATTTGAAATATTATTTTTAAACTCCCAATTGATGCCGCATTATGCCGTCACGATGGTCTTAAATTTATTTTTATAGGATGGTTGTTCCTTATTCCATGTTTCATATGTATTCCATTGTTATTATGATGATAATCGTTATTTAGGTCAAGTAGACCGTATGAGTAAAATATCTGTAGGATTTTATACTAGATTATCAAAATAATAGATTTCTTGTCAAAAGCTTATCTTTTATAAAAAGATACTTTAATAGATATATAAACAACCGAAACTCAAGTATTTGTCAATAATATGACTGATCCACTTATCGCTACGGCAGTGAATGGCAGCATAGTATAGAAATTTGTTGCAAAGCGTATTGATAGGTCTCTAATACGTTTAATTAATTATCGGAATTGCGTACGGCATTAAATATTTATGTAGTTAGGGACATTGATTACTATTTTTCATTGCTACTATTGCAAATACTCAATTTTTTTACCTCTAGTTGATTGATCTCAATCATTGCATATTAAGAATAACAAATTATTTAACATTATTTAAACAAAATTGAATACTCGAAAATTTGAAGACACGTTTGGAAAATAAGTCGATACTACCTTATTAAACAATTTACCGACCGTGTAATAAATTATGTTAGCGCATCTAGATATTTTGGATTATTTTTTGGTTCAAAAAAAAAGTGGACACTTACTTATTAAGTACACACTTTTTGAAGTGTTATTGCTAGTTTACTTACGAAAACGATAATTTACTTACTTCTACAGCCATTTCAACGACAGTATGTGATGTTAGTCACACATTCTCACTGGAGTATTGTAAAAATAATATATATACGGCACAAATAAAAAAACTATCACGCGCAGAATGCCAATATTGGAACGGACTAAAAAAAAGTACGCTCTTAAAAAAAAACTCAAAAGTAATCACGCCGTGTTTGTTATATTTTACATGACCACGTTTTGCTGCCATAACAGCTTCTAAGCGACCGGAAATACTTTAAGAAAGAATCATTATGTAATGCTGATCAACTTTTTCCCAGGCCTCCATCGAGTCTTCAAACAACTTCTCTTTGTTGGTCATGTCGCTTTTATTAACGTTTTGGTCTAAAATCAACCATAAATTCGGATCGGATTTAAGTGCAGTGATTACCCTATCAGTCTAAAAATTTAGTATGTTTGCGATTTTTGTCGTATTTGACGATACAAAATAAACATATGATTTGAATTCATTTTATAGGCATCGGCGGTCATAATACCCTTTATACGTGCTCTATTCCGGCTTCAGATTACGCGAAACACCCCCGCTCTACTACAACCAACCAACCAATATCAACTACTCCATGTTTGACTCTTTTAGGATTTTTTTTCGAGGAGCTGCTCTCCCAGCTTGTACCAAACGCGCGGTCATCGTGTATGTCCAAATAAATCAAATTTGCCTTGGTCGCTTAAAAATCCCTTCTTTCCAAAAGAAAACCGGCTTGTCAACGTATCCGTGATTAAATACAGTCATTATTAATATTTTTATACATATTAATTTAACACTTGATCATTTGATTTAATAAACGATTCTGCTTGGACCGGATTCAGTCCTACGTACCTAAATTTCTTTACGTGTTTAGTCCATTTTAATGATAGCTGTATGATTCCGGCTTAAAATAGGATCACTCTGGTGCTGATGGTGTCGTAAAAGGCGACTAAAGTACGTGTGGGATAGTCACGTTATCTGCAATGGCAACACGCAAGGGCAAACTCGACCGGATTATTACCACCGAAGGTCGTTCCCGTTCTGGTATACGTCGTTTTCAAAAAGTTTTTGTAGAAGCTTTCAAAAAGTTTTTGTAGATTCCTTCTCGTATCGCTAAGAACTGTATTTATTCGATTGCCAATTTGCTTGTTCTCCAGAACTGCAAATAAAAATTGCAATCTAGCAACATTTTTAGGACCATCTCTGGGGAGTATCAATTCTTCAGCGAAAATTGTGTCGATGCTGCCTTCTTTATTTCTTTTAGGTTTCAGCAACGTATTTTAACTTATGATTCGACAGTAATGGGCTTTAAATTTTGGATTATATGCTCTCGCAGTCTAATATTATATTATCAGCGTAGAGGCTTTCACAATAATACAGCCATCTTTCAATGACATTGTTTTCAGACTTCGATCAGTCATTGACAGTGTTGGCTTGGCCACGGCTCGGTACACCGCTTATACTCTACCGCTAGCTATAACTCAACTATTTGGATTGTTAATTCTTTAATCAATTAATTATCATTTTAATTATATATGTGCTTAAGAGCTACAACTTATATGTAGCTGATCTGCAACCTGTCGGTTACAGCCACGCACTTATTCCAAATGTATTATTCTATTTTTCATTTAATTATATTTATGACAGTAAAAAAAATATTCAAAGCGACACGCTATGACAGATATCAATAAGTGGCCGCCAGAGTCGATATTACAATTCATACAAATACTACTTCTAATTTTTGCAAGTGAATATATGTACTTTAGCTATGAAATTAAATTAAAAACATCTATGTCAATACCAAAAGTTACTACTCAAAACCACATAAAAGGATAGATCCGTTAAATTTAAAATGAAAGGGTATAAAAAAAATATTCGAAAATTATACGAAAAATAGAACATGAGAAATAAAGTAGGTAATAGGGTTAAGAGTTTTAGTTCATTAAAGAGACGTTTTTGCGTTCGTCAACAGTTCGAACAGTTCGCAGTTGACAGTGAATGCAATCTGACATTCTGTATATACAAAATTAATTACGTTTTTTTCTGAAGTGTACATAATTTTTATATATGAGGTTAACTGTAGGTGCTTGCAGCCAAAGAGTTCCCAACGATTACTTTGCTGGACACTCAATAAATTATTAAGTATATCATTTTGAACTGCATGCAGTAGGTCAAAATTTACTTACTATTATGAACTTTTAAATCCTTATTACTCTAAAATTTGTGATTTAGATAACTTTTCTTTTCGAATATACGATTCGTTCGTCGATATCGTTTTCGTTCGTAATTGCTTTTTAACGGCGAATATTAAAAAAAAATATATTCTTATATGCTTTCATCGCAAAAATATACACAAATCCACCATTTATTCCTTTTTCCAGGCGACCTTTTTAATAAACAGCTTATTTGGTAACAAACAAGGACTACAATATTTTATAGCATGTAATAGATTATATAATATAACGCCTCATTTTAATGATACATTATTTTAAATATGTGTGTAGGTATTTTTGGTTACAACATTTTAGCACGAGAACAGATCATACGCTGTTGCCGTCAGATATTTCGTACCTTTACAGCTGGAACAAATAGTATTAAAACTCGTGTGTCGATGTTTCCGCTTTTATTCTTTTATTTCAATGGCATAGATCAGTGTTCAATTGAGCACATGCTGTATTGTAAATATTCTGTTTGCAAAATTCATACTTTGTATTGGTGATTTTACTTGATATGAATCTATTTTTTTGCAGTTTGGAATCTATGGCGTCGTCGACTATTTAAATTATTTTACTATAATTTGTTTGTCGTACATTCGTAATTAAAAAGTGAAATTATCTTTATTGACCTGCACCTAAAAATATACAAGATACAAAAATAAGTTAAGTTAAGTAGTTTTAAATATTATACGAATATTACAGTGACTTAATGATACGAATGACAATGATTTAATGACACGTAGTATTTCCAACCAAATGTATAATGTTAGTTGAAAAAAAAAATCTTGTAAAATGTGAAAATACCATAAAGCTATTAAAAAGTAATTCGATGTTTTTCTCCTGAGCCACAAAAGGTGGAAAAGTCAAAGAATTCAATACCAGAATTCACAGGGCGCACCAGAAGTACAAGGAGACCCGCCTTTGTCGAGCTTTCAGCAAATTCCCCGGCCATTTTATTCCAAGCCTTTGACTTTTTTGTAGATTTTCTTTAATTCAATTCCTTTAAGAAAATCTAGAAAAGACATTATTTCTGAGTTATATACGTATTGTAATAAAAGAAAGTTAGAAGAATTAATAGCAGTCATTTAGACTAACAAGTTAACCAATCTTTTTAATAATAACAGTAAATCGCATCTTATTATTATAGTTCCGTCCTCCACTTCCCACCGTTCCTTGTTAGGTGGCGGACCCTAACGCCGCATTCGTCTCCACTTATCACACCAGCGGGGACTCACTGGTGCGCGTCGCCCGCGGGCGCGGGGGGACGCACACGTATGGTGCACATCGTGACGGATGGAACGTTGCAGTCCTCGAGAGGGCTGACAGGGGTCGCTGCGAGCAAGCCTCCCATCGTAGGCCCCCAATAATTACATATTCTATAGCGTTTGGCGCTCCGTTCTCTCTGCCTACCCCGCTGAGGATATAGCGCGGTACGAATGAATGAACATATATAACATATATATTTTTAGCGAAAACTGCTTAACATTCCACGGGTCCCTACAGGTGCCGGCCCAATATATTACAAGGTGAGGAGTTGAGAGCAGCGCCCAAGACCTTCGATCCATTAAAGCATATACATATAACACTCAAAAGTTATTAAGTAATATAAATTGTATACAGTCATTGTAATATTTTTATTCATGAAGAATCTGTTTAACATTCAGTGTATCAGTGCCAGCTCCATTTTTGCGGGCTTAAATGCCTATTAACAGTCTTCTCCACTGTCCAAGCTCGTCTTGAATTCATGCTGTAGCGAAGACTCTGTACGGATTTCACGAAATCACACATATCGATAAAAGGAAATCCGAAGTAATACTTCATATTTATAATATTGCTAGTGAGAACTTCAGAATCTAGTGATAAGATACTTCAACACATGACAACTCTTATAACTAGAGCGAGGAAGTATGTACATTTAATAAATATTTAATCTGTTACTCTACTCAACTCAGCTTCACGCTGTATGCCGCATATGGCAGGGTAGGCAGAGGGAACTTGGGAACCTACTTGTTTCACTTCCGTTCCCCACTTTACGGAGAATTTCGGACGTTGCATATTAAGTGGAGGAACTCAATGCTGCGCGAGAAGGCATTCTTACTAGAGCGAAGAATTGAAAAAAAAAAGATGATATTTAATAATTTTATTTCCTCCAGTGGAAATCGAACCCACAACCTATCGCATTTACACTCGGGTGCTTGCGCCCCCCGCGCCACGACAGGCGTCAGTTAAATTAAGTAATAGAGCATCTCTCTTTAATATTGTTACGGAGTTTACCACGCTTAACAAATTATTTTAATTAGCTTCGATAGCGCAACATACTTTATTTAAATTACATTTGAATAATAAATGTGGTGATGCAGTCAGTGACTACTCGTATAGTGGCATATGATTTGACCATAACCTTTACGGATCACGTATGTACTAGTACAAATGTACATATGTACGTCCATTATTACGAAAACGAAACATATTGTCATAGGTTTTTCAATACAATCAATAACTATCATTTATTTGCATAATATATTGGGCACATGGGCTGTAATCACGACAGGTTGCGGTTCGACCCCTATTCAAGGGCATGAAATATTTGATTTTATCTTTTTCGAGTAGTAGTTAGTAGTAACGAGGGAAAGCGCGGCGTTGAGTTCCGTCGATCAACACGTTATGCCTCCAGAATTTGGTGGAAATTCGGTAACGAAAGTATCTTGATGAGAACGTAGTGACAAGAAACTACGTTCCCATTAAGATACTTTCGTTCGTTCATAGAAGTTTTTGGTTTGCCTCTACATTACTAATGAAGAATACTTAAAGTTTCTATTTTTTTTAAGAACATGGGTTCTTAAGAAATATTCACTGTGAATATTTGAATACGAATGAATTATATGTGCTTTTCGAATTTTGATACAATATTCGGTTACAAATATTGCTATTATAAAATTAAATCATTTAATTTATTTTAGTGTAAGTGTAAATTACTTACTATACATATACGCAATAACAAAATTTATGATTTTGTTTAGTTTCATTCTTCATCCGGCACGTGACAGGGTAGACAGAGCCAACTGGAGAACATAGTGTTTAAACACTCCGTCCCGTTGTTCGCATACCCGAGGCTATAAAAAGTGAATCGGGAACGGAATGGAGTGGCTTAAAACTAGGTTCCCATGATTCTTCTGACTACCTTGCCATGTACGAAATACAGCGTGAAGCTGAAAAAATGGGGATTGAAACTACAACGCCATAACGTAAAAACTACTATAGCGTTAACAATCACACGCTATTGCCACGACTTGCCTAATTTTTAGTCTTAGTTTATATAATCGTAACAGAATTATAAAAACGAAAGAAAGGATTAAATCTATTTATAATGAAAGGTAGCATTTAAACAGCCTTGACTCTTCTGTCTCATTGTTGTAGAGCCATCAGCAGTGTGTAGATTATTCATTGTATGTGTATTACGACATCGTATCAAGCATATAGAACGAGTCATTCAGATATATTTTACGCTTGCTTTAATATTGCTATATGTACATACATATAGCAAAGTAGCAGCAATCGGACTAGTCTTCATTGTTACTATATTAAGAATAAAAATATGAAAAAGAAAGGCGAAGCCTTGAATCCGGAAACAATATATTTTTATAATATAAACAAATTGAGGCCTGTCATGGCGCAGGGGCACAAGAGTGTGACTGTAAATCGACAAGTTCTGGATTCGATCTGTACTCGAAGAAACGAAATATTTTATATAATATTTTCTAATAAGTAAAATATGTAATATGTCTGAGGCCTGTCGTGGCGCAGCGGCACAAGCGTGTGATTGTAACCGACAGGTTCTGGGTTCGATCCCCAGTCGGGGAAATGAAATATTTAATATTTTCAAATTAAACATTTTTTCGCTCTGGCAATAAGGCAAAGCGCGGCGTTGAGTTCCGCTACTAAACACACAATGCCTCAAATTCGGCGGAAAGTGAGGAACGTTTAATATAGAATATTTGAGAAATTAACATTGTATAAGATAGCGTATAAAGTTTTGCTGACTTCTGACTTTTCATGAATACCTACAGCCTTTTGAGTTTATTTATTCTGAACTTGTAAACTTGTACAGAAAGTCCTGTCAAAATAAGTTCTTTAGTCGTCATGATAATTCAGAAAATAGAATACAGACCTAAAATATGCTAAGAATATTTTTCTTGATATTGTCTTTATGGTATTTTTTTTTTGTTATTTATCCTTTTTTCTCTGAATATTAAACGACGTAAATGTGGTAACAGAAAAAAATTAAGCGATAGAGTCCCGATAGAGTTGCAATAAACATGCGCATTTATTATACAACAATGTAGCGACAAACGCTTCATAGAAATTGCTCATTTCAATGACGTGTTCTGTATTTCCATATTGTTATTTATAAGTATGATAATCATTTTAGATGTTGGAATCGTTCAATGTTGATACAGTTAATACAGTTTTTTATTCGCGGCGTTGTGTTCCGTCACTCATCACTAAATGTCTCAAATTCAGGTGAAAAATTGTCCTTTATCATCCCTGTTGTGCGGGACGGGCTCCGAATTTATTTACAGACATTTGTTTTGTATTGAAAAATGGAAAAATATAAATATTTGAAGAGCCGATGCTTTGAGTCCCACTTATAAAGCTGCGGCTCTTGGAAACTGTCCAAGCGCCCTCACCAATTAAACCATAGGTTTTTATCTAAAATCTGCACCGAAATTCTTAGACCCTTGTGACAAGTTATTCTTTTTGTTATCACATTTATTGTATGTTTTAGAATATCCACCTTATGAAAAAAGGAAAGGCACATACAACTTTCCTTAGACTTCATATAATGTCAAAATAGGGAAAGTGCTTAATGATACTAATGCTATGCAGGTAATAGGTACCAATCAGGTGAAATAAATCGCAGCGTTAAGTTACGGCGTCTACACAGATGTCGCCTTAATCTATTTATATGATTATACACCTATTCATATGATAGAGGGCAATGTGAGCAAAAAAATATTACATATTCTATCGTACACAAAAATAGTAAACATAAATGATTTTTCAGTTTGTTATTGCGTCGCTCTTAATGAATTTATTCAACAAGTTTGATAAAGGCCATATTGTATTATTTACAAACTGATAACTACTTTGATGAATCATTGTAGTTTTACACGATAACGAGAAGTAGTACGTTTTTTAAAATACAATATTTATAATGGAAATATTTTTAATAAATATATATTGAGTGAGTCTGAGTGTCTGAAGTGACTTTCCAAGTCCCAACATCAAATATTTTTTTCCTTATAAAAAAATGTAACCTTGGTTATTGCCAGATACAAGTCTCTCCAGAAACGTGTGGGCGTTTATATCTAAAAACCTAAGCTACTTATTTTGATATAACTTAGACTGTTTCTTAAGTGGAGATATATGTACTTTATTTAAAAGAGATAATCACCATTTTTATTTTTCTAGGAAATTTGTAGAATAAAGCGCATTTGTTTGGTAACATAGTTTATGATGCTAAAATATGATGAACTATTCATCACACTCAAAATAGTCCATAGGTAAACCCCCTTTTGAAGTTAAAATATTTATGTAAGTGTCTAAGGAGTGTGGACATAATTCATTCAAGCTTCTCTTGAGAAATTAATATGAAATTATTACGATGTTAACGAGCTACAAAGTAAGTAAGTATCTATTAATATGTTTAGTTACAGTTAATTATTATTTGAAGAACTGAATATTGCCGGCCTGAATGAATACTTATCGTCTCTTCTGAATCTTTATATATTATTATTCTTTACTATACCGGATAGCAGGTCTTCAGGTATGTAGCAGTATAATATGTATATAGATAGTACTATAATGCTAAATTCTGAAAGTTCTTTTTGCCGATTTCTAAACGCATTGCATGTTGAATAGCCTAACTTTGCCTCGTTTCCGTTTCAGAAGAAAGAAATTAAAATATAAATGGAAAAGAGAAATATGGATTGGGAACCAATTCTTCAACTTTGAAGCATTGCGTGTTGAGTGGCGCAACTTAACGCCATTTGCTTTAATACCAGAGCGTAGAAATGTAAATATTAAATATTTAATTAAAAAATGTTAAATATTTCACAGCTTCGTGTGAGGAACGAATGATACTCTTGTGCCCCTGTGCCACGTTAGGCCTCAAAGCTCCCAAGTTCCACGCTATATACTGTATTAAAAGGTAATAAAGAAAAATATAGTCAAGGCACAGCGTAGCATACTTAGCTTTTCGTCCAAATTGTGTTGAGCAATAGAATTGAACACCGTACTTTACTTCACCCGAGCTAGAAATTGTAAATAATAGTTCACTTACCCTAGTGGGTATTTGACTTCACAGCCATAGCCAGACTCTGTGCTTGCTACTGCGCAATGACGGACTCATGGTTATGGTTGTATGCGGCAAAAAGCGTAAAACTTTTGCTTCTTTGTATACAACCGAATCCAATTCCGAATAAGACTAGCTAACTAAAGTGTTTGCAATAAATAAAGATAGATAAGAATATGTAACTCGATAGTGTGTTTAGCTATTAGTGAATGTATTGATCGCGTCGTCTAAATAGTGCTTCGTAGGAATAATTTATATCGGATCGGTTACAGTTTCCGTTATACTTGTTGTAGTTTGGTCTTTAAATTTACTTGGTTCTTTTCAATTTCGTTTTTCTAACTTTTGAGGTACAGTAAGAATTGGTCTAGTTGCATTTGATTATACCAATGGACTTAGAATCCACGGTATATTCAAATTCAAATTCAAAATATTCTTTATTCAAATAGCCTTTAGCAAGCACTTTTGAATCGTCACAAACATAAAATTACCACCGGCTCGGAATGCGGTTCTGCTGAGAAGAGCAAGAAACTCAACATCTCAACATACTGTTGCTAAATGTAACTTTGACGTACAGACATTGTCTAAATCGACGGTTGTAGTTTTCAGGTCTTTGTTCTATTAATTTGGCAAAATGCAGCAATGAGCGTCACACAACCAACATGCAATGACTAGAATTTTTGGTGATGTGTGGGGGAAGGCATGTCTTAACCCTAGTTGTCCTCTGCCTGTTATTATTTGCGCGATAAAGAGTAAAACTGAAAAAAAAAATAAGGATTTTACACACACACACACACACATACACACACACACACACACACACATATATATATATATATATATATATATATATATATATATATATATATATATATATATATTAAAATTATATTCATAGAATCTCTATGATTAGTACAGCTGTAATATAAGGCATATATTTTACTATTTCAGAACTAGCAATCGTTCATTCAAAAGATTTGCCCAGGGAATATATTTTAGGTCAACAAAAATCTTTAATTCGAATTTCGTAGATATCAAAATTGTACAAGGGTTATTACTTTTTCTAGTAATTTTATTAAAACGTGAATGCTATCCGTAGTTTGAAATGGCTCTTTTATTGCGTTCCTTTGCTTTGTGATAGCCAAATATTGGACAGTTTCAAAAACATTTAGGGCGGTTCGTGTTCAATTTTTATATTAAAGCTTCATATACATTTTTAACCGAAAATACATTTTTTGGTGACAATTTATTTTGTTTTCTACAATATTTTTTTTGATAAGATATATCTCGTCATTTATATCGAAATTATATGTGTTTCGTGATACACATGTCATCGAGCTAAGTTTTCGCAATGTATTCTCACAATGTGGGTGCCAAATCTTTCTGACAATAAAAAGTTAAGATAAAAATAACTTTTTTTAAACAAACTTTTGTTTAAATGTGCTAAAAGTGGAATATAAACTTTTACTTCAAAAGTTTACTTTTACATCATTATATAATTAGTATGATTTAAGAGTTAGTATCGAGACTTCCTTGCTTAGATAAACGGTTAATTTAATAATAACTACAACAAGTACTCTACTATCTCACTCCGCTTCACGCTGAATCCCGCATATGGCAGAGTAGGCCGGGGGAACTTCGGAACCTAATGTTAAAACACTCCACCTCCATTAGACAACCACACGCCAAGTGGGGACTTGGCGTGTGGTGGTGGAACTAATAACTTAGTCTGAAATTAAATAACTTCAGACTAAGTTATTAGTTTTTGTTAGAATACTCAAATCTCGAGTTTAAAGTTAAGCCGAGTGTTGAATTATTTTTTTTTTCAGCTTTACATTGTATCCCGCACATGGCATGGTAGTCAGAGGAATCTTGGGAACTTAGTGTTAAGACACTTCATTCTATTCTCCACTTTTCGACGAATTTTAAGCCTTGCGTGTCAAGTGGCGGAACTTAACGGAACAGAAGATTAAATATTTCATTTCCTCGAGTGGGGACCGAACTCACATCCTTTAGCAGTCATACGCTTGAATCACGTACGACAAAATCACAAGTTTTATAAAATCTTTGTAAACGACGTTCGGAGTAGTGACTAGTTTAATATATTTTCTAAATGCTACATTTCAATTCCTAAGTACATCAAAAAGTATCTTTGAGCTTCTACAATAAGTTGAGAAACGTTCAAAGCTTTATTTTATTATGTTAGTAAAGAACGTGTCCTTTTAAAGCGCTATTTCAAAATAGTGCATGTTATTCTGATGTTGCATTTAGTAATTACACTAATTGGATCCTTTCTGATACAATGGTAGAATGTGATGGGTTAAACGCATGGCGTAACTAGGTCTGCGTAAGCTTCAATGTAATTCGCTATGAAAATATTCATGATATAGTACTTGTATATATCCTGTTCCTTTTTGCATAAGTATTGTATTTTTTTTTGTTAGCTTCACGCTGTATCCCGCACGAGACAGGGTAGGCAGAGGGAACCCGGGAACCTAGTGTTAAGACACTCCGTTCTACTTCCGTTCCCCACTTTCCACCCAATTTGAGGCATTGCGTGTTGAGTGGCGGAACTCAACGCCGCGCTTTGCCTTATTTCTAGGCCGACGCCACGACAGGCCTCTGTCTGTCTTTTTGTATTCAAATAATTTTATTAAAGTATATACTTTTAAAATTAATGTCATTTTATTATTGAATGTTGCATGTTGAGTGGCAAAACTTAGCGCTGCTGCGGAATGAATTACAACTTGTCGTACACACAGTCACATGATCATTACATACACACTTATGTGATTATTAAAAATATTTTTTTCTAAGATAAAAAAACCCTACACGGGCAGTCTCTCTAGACTATGGTATCAACCTGACACAACAAAGCTATTCCGCGTGGTCAAGGTGGCCGAGGTTTCTTCTAGGGCACCTGGAGATTCTCGCAGAGATGTCTCACAGGAGGATAAACCTCTCTTAGTACCTCCTCTGGCGTAGGAGAAATTGGATAGCTCCTCTAGGACAAAAGTAGGGTAGGGTTTTTCTATCCCCTGGTCTACCTACGGTAGCGGAGCGACTTGCATTAGCATTAGACTTACGCATCCGCTTCGCAGCCTCCTATTTAACCTAACCTAATTAACAAAAATTTTGTGCATTGATTGAAATCTCGAGGGATGAAATTAGTTTTTTTTCCTAAATGGAAATTTAACCCACATTATCCTCTAGTACGCTTCCAGACATACGCTCTGTCGTTGCGCCACAATGGTTTCTAATTCCCCCATACTCTGTATGTTTTCTTATAAAACATGGCTACAATTACTCAGCTTCACTCTGTATTCCGGAACCTAGTGTTAAGACACTCCTTTCCACTTCCGTTCCCCACTTTCTGCTGAATTTGAGGCATTGCGTGTTGAGTGGCGGAACTCAACGCCGCGCTTTGCCTAACAACAAGAGCGAAGAAATAAAAACATTAAATATTTAATTTTGAAAATATTTCATTTCCTCGAGTGGGGATCGAACCCGCAACCTTTCGTTTGCGGTCAAACGCTTGTGCCGCTGCACCACGACAGGTCTCAGGATGAGTAGAGAGTGATTGAGTAGAGTCATAACAGTAAAATATTTGTTATTTTAGTTTCACAATATTTTCATAGTCCGTATTTCCTGCACGATTTATAATTTATAGATAAATTGAAGTGAATATGGCAATAAATTACTATTGTATTGTTCTATTATAATGTCAGGCATTAAACTGAATCATCGATCACATTTGAGGCCACTCACTTTTTAATTAAAATACATTTGTTTGGACGATTTATTATGTGGTTAAATAATATTATTGTCACTTTATATGTTGTTTATTAATTAAGTTTGAAATAATAAATAGTGTTAATATTACACAATGCTTTTCAATTTGATCTTAAAATTAATTCAAAGCTAAAATTTCTTATAAAAATCCAGTTAAAATGTCCCACCGATGAGCTACTGTCGCACTGGCGAGAATGAATCTACGAAAAACAAAACAAAAACATTGTGTTAAATAATTTCTTATGAAAACAAAATATGGTAAAAACAACAATGGCACTTTCGAGTCCAAATATCGACAAAGCCCCCAGGCACAGGCTGGTAATGAAACACGCTCTATTCATTAAGTTTGCTTAAAGATGCCTCTAATTAGCCTCCCACTGACCCTGTTTCGCTAGTGTAAATATTTACACTGTCATAAAGAGCTTGAAATGTACGTTGGGGTGTTGTCATAACGGGGATATGGTGGAAATTAATTTAGGGGGAAGAGGTATAAGAGATTTTTTTTGAAAATTCAATATTATAAATATTTCTGTCATGGCGCAGACAAGGGTGCCACAGTAAAAGCCACAAGTTGTGGGTTAGGCGTTGAGTTCTGCTACTCAACACGCAATGACTCAAATTAGTTGGAACGTGCTGAACAAAAATTTCTTAATGGGAAATGAGTGTCCTAATACCAGGCTGCCAATTGATGTGGTTGTGGTATTCAGCCAACATTTACATTGTTTAAGGGAGCCGCAGGTTCAAAATTTAACGATCACTTGAAAAGAATACTAAATATGTTAATCAATATGTCACAATTAATAGCTCGGTGAAAATATATATTGGTAAATAATATATATCTATTAAACGAATATACGTGTTGTAGTTTTTGGTAGCGAATGATGTTGTATTTTATTATTACATTGCGGCAAAGGAAATAGGTTTCATCCATCAAATATGAGCCGGACGGTCCGAGAAAACGAAATGCAGAACTTAGATTTTATCAACAAGCTTGTTAGCTACTCAATAAGACATGCTATATCAGAATTTATTATATTTTAGATATTTTTTTTATGTTTTTAAATAATTAAAGAGACTTTTTTGTGCACGAGTGAACAAATTTATGTACATATATAGCAAATGTTTTCAATCATAAGCTTTCTATGATAGTATGGTATAATAATCACCATGATAATACAATTTGATATGATGATCAATATATATTTCTTTTGCTTCACATTATATCCTGCATATAACAGGAACAAAAGAACAGATACTCCATTTTACTACTCCTACCTACTCTTTTAATGAGGTTTTCGGGACATTTACATTTTGAGTGGCGAAATTGCCACGCTTTATTTTGTTACTCAAAATATTGAAAAAAAAAATCTTTTGTCTAAGAGTTGAATCCGTTTTGACTCGATGGCTCCATAAATCAAAAATGCTGCCATAAAATATGATTATGTTGCGATATCGCAAGCTATAGCATTGAAAAAGCACTGGACGCCATCTTTATGAATGTAATGTTTAGTTGTATTATCTACGGACTTTTCGTGGATCGCTTATCTAATAATTCTTCTTCCGGATAACACGCATTATCCACATGTGTGCCACGAAATACTATTTATTTGGAGGAAATCCCTTTATCAATATAGTAAAGTAGTAGCCACTTTGTTAAAATAATTGCGAAGATCTTTGTTAAATTTTATGTGAGACTTACTGGTTCTTGAAGTATTTATACTTATATAAGTTTATCGAATTAAGTATTTTATTAAACAAAATTATGTAATATTCAGTATTAACTCATCATTCTTTCATCTAATTTATTTATCTTTTATAAAAATGTTTAATATATACATGATTTTGATATAATAATATGAGGTTAAAAATGTCGTATAATAAGAAGCCCAACAGAAATGCTACACCAAAAGAAATTACATCGTTGTCCTTCAAAGTTTTCTTTTTTTTTGTCATTTTACCGAGTGAGGGGAGCCGGATGTGGCAAGAAAAACAAGAGGGTTAATTAACTTGTCTTAACTGTACTAAACAACTAAAAGAAATGTCTGTACATTAAAATTTATACAAAAAATTTTGATTCAAAATGGTTATTATCGCGATAGTTACATTGAGAGCTGAGTCAGAAAAGTGATGATGATGCAAAAATGATTGTCGTTTTCTCGTTCTGCAGCGGCGAAACACGGCATTTAGTTTCATGCACTGAACTATAGTGGAAAGCATACTTTCTTAGCTTCACGCTGTATCCCGCACATGGGAGGGTAGGCAGAGGGAACTTGGGAACCTAGTGTTAAGACACTCCGTTCCACTTCTGTTCCCCACTTACTTAAAGCATACTTGCGCTAGTATATACGTAATTAAAATTGAATATAAAACAATGAGAGGTAGCAAGTAGCAATATGTTTACAATTAGTACACTTAATTGTGCTATAACTGTTTTGTAACTAAAAATGTGTGTATAATATGCTAGATTCGACTTATTACGGGAACACACGGAAAAGCGTTTCTGTGACAGGTTGAAGGATAATCGATGGGCTCTAAAGAAAAAATCCTAGGACCTTTTGAGCTAATTTTTACAGTAATATTTAAATCATAATAACCTTGATTTGGAAATTGTCGTATTAAATGGTTTAAAAAATGCAGTGTGAATTACCTAAAGTCTTTAAACGTAAATTTTAACTTATGTCCATTTGGAAATCGGGCAGTAGTAACAGTTGGCTAGCTACTAAATTATTTCTATAAACTTTTTAAAAAATCATTGAAATTAAAATTGAGGCCTGTCGTGGCGCAGCGGCACAAGCTTGTCCCTATAACCGACAGGTTCTGGGTTCGATCCCCAGTCGAGGAAATGAAATAATTAATATTTTCAATTTAAATATTTAATGCTTCATTTTTTCGCTCTGGTAATACGGCAAAAGCGCGGCGTTGAGTTCTGCCACTCATCACGCAATGCCTCAAATTCAGCGGAAAGTGGGAAACGGAAGTGGAACGGAGTGTCTTAACACTAGGTTCCCGGGTTCCCTCTGTCTACCCTGCCTGGTGCGGGATACAGCGTGAAAATGAAAAAAAAAATGAAATTAAAGTAGCCGGTACTTGGGGTTCACTTCTACTTATTTTTTTAGTTCATATGCCATTAAAAATTTTAATGATTTTGTTTTTTATTTTACACATTATGAATAACATAATTATATAGAACAAGCACGGTCGTCTGGTATAATAAACTTAACGAATGTTCCACAACATTAGGAAAATAGCCTGCGAAATATTGTACGCATGCTTTAATTAAATTTAATTCAGTCACAAGTGTGAAGCAGGAATTCCTGGCAGCCGCGGGCCGCGTATATCTCATACCTTGTACTTCATACCTACTCGTAAGTGTTACATTCTAAAAGGTTTTTTTTATATTCATACATCTTTTACATTTTGTTGGTTTGGCTTAGAAATTAAGTGAATTTATACTGTGTTTTTCTTTTCCTTTAATTAAAACCTTTTTTATTGTAAGATTAAACAATGAAATAGAATTACAGTTAGTTGAGCAGGTTAAGGAAAAGTAAATATTTGTCTGGTTAATATTTTATGAATAAAAAAAACGGAAATTACGATTATAATATGAATTTTTAAATCATTTTTTCCCTTAAATCGTGATCACAAAGGTAGTCCACCGTTGTGATCACAAAACAAACTGTGGGTACATGTGATGTGTGCAGATATTTAAATAAAAAACAAACAACAGCTTATTCTGATCTTTTCCTTCAAACAAATATGAACCTGATACTCTCGAAACGATATGTGAATTCGTAAATTCCACCCACGATTATTCTTTCAAAAGAAGAGAAAATAAGTGCTAAAAACTAAGAAATATTGTTTGACTATGTAATTATCGTATAATTTTAACAGATTTCTTTTTTACGCTGACCTACATTCGTAGTTGCGCTTACGCACTTAAATCGAGTGTATTATGAATTATAAGATTACCTAAAATTTAAAAGTTAGTTTCTTTTTTTCAAATAGTTTTTGCTTATCCGTAAAATATAAGTTAATCAGTAAATTTGCATACTAAATCATTAAAATTATAGAAAGAGATATGGCTCTCTCATTGAATGACACTTGCCTTAGTTTATTTCACTGTATTTAAATATTATCTAATCTAATTAACATTTTAAAGTACTATAAAGGCCTTACAGGCATATATGTAAACGCGGCAGTTGTGGGTTCGATTTCTACTCGTGTATAATAAATATTTAATGTTTTAGCATTTGAGCAGAACTCAATGTCACTTTACCTCGGTTAGCAGTTTGAGCAGAACTTAATGCCGTTTTGCCTCGGTTCCAGACACAGAACAATGTTTCTGCGCCTGAAACCGAGGCAAATCGGCGTTGAGTTCTGCTACTCATCTCGCAAACGCTCAGTTAGAACGTGTGACACATAGACTTAATATAAGGTTTCCAAGTTCCCTCTAACTACCATTGTGTGTGTGGAATACAGATTAAAACTAAAAAAAGGGAAGTTACGATAAGCTGTTTCAAGATCACCTAGTTCATACTCTATTTGCTCAACACGGTAAAATATCAGCCAAATTGAGAACATTTTTATTGCGAGCTTGCGAGCTAAACGACAAGTCCGCAAATGCAAAAACGCAGGCTGATGCTATTTGAAAATTACAGCAAGAAAACTATGAACAAAAAATACTCTATAATTATTATAAACGATCTCCAGTAAATAAAAGTTACGTTAAAAACTAAGCGGAAAAATATTACTAAAATGTCTCAAATGTGGATGCATTTTTTGCTTTCAAAGAATACGGCCTTTGTTCAATAAATTATATTTATGCTGATCTGGGTATAAGCACTTAGAAATAATATATCTTCACTGATATTGTTCGGCCGTTTTTCGTGTTTTCATTTCGCTTGGAAAAATAAAGGGGAAATTACACATTTCATGTTAATTTAGAGGCCGTCGTGGCGCAATAAAACAGTGTCAGTCTGTATGCGAGATGATCCTGGGTTCGTTATCCACAAGGGAATTGAAATGATTTTTTTTTATTTTGCGATTAAGTTTTGGCGGCTCAACACGCAATTTCGAAAACTGAGAAAATAAACAAATAGAGCATAAAATGGATAACGCAATATGGTAACTGGGTTAGTTGTGCTATTTTGAAAAAAATAAACGTCAAATTTTACTTTTCTAAGTTAAAAACCATGACGCCATTGTAAGACCAGTCCAATGCTGTCCCATAGTTGGCTTTGGACTGAGCATTGTGGGTTCGACTGTCATCTGTTATATTTCTCATTTTCAATCAATTTGGGCCCTTTTCCATTAATAAATGTCTTTTATAAGATTTTTTAATTATATCTTCCATATACAGACAGAGATCAGTTACAGACATATTATTAACAAAAAACACAATATACCTCTGCTATATTTTTAATTAATTAGGTTTCAAATAAAATGAAATTGGAATGTTATACAAATATAGAATTTTAAATGTATATGTTGATTCTATGATATGAAAAAAGAGAAAATGCTACAATGATATGTAGCAGGATTTGATCCACGCCTATTTGAAACCGTCCAAGCGCTCTGACCAACAAAGCCATACGTTCTCATCAAGCTATATACGTCTAAATTCTTTTACGTTCGAATATTTTTTAAAATGAATATTTTTATTTCCAAGTAGGAAGTGAAAAGGATTTGAAAGGAATAACACTTCAAACATAGTAAAAATATTAAATAAATAGTATGCTCTTGGCAAACTATAATTCTAACAAATTGTCTTTGGGTAACGAAAATTTATAAAAATCTCCCTACAGAGACAAAGTTCAGATAACAACAAAAATAAGTTGTAACAACCGTAGAAGAAATCTTCTTTATGGCTTTGCTCCTTAATAAATCTACATATATCGATGTAGAAAAACATTTTAAACGTTTTGACCGTGATACATTATTCACAGACAGATTAAAGTGTACATCTTTTTATTGTATGTAAAAGATGGTTAAAGTGGCCGCCACATCATTACTCTGAATAGTACGATATTGCTAGTCATTACCTTTAAGCTTAAATCACTCACGTGTGAAATCGTTTTGATTGACTGTGTTCGGTGTAATGGATCTAAATATTTAAAATATCAGAAATAAGGAGTACATAGTGTTAGTACACTGCGTATTTTGTTTTCTACTCAAATTCGGGACATAGCAAGTTGTGTGGCGTAACTCAACGCCGCTTTTTTTGTTTTTACGTCAGAGACAAATGGAAGAACGGAAGTGGAACAGAGTGTCTTAACACTAGGTGCTCAAATTCCCTCTGCCTACCCTGCCATGTGCGGAATACATCGTGAAGCTGAGTGAGTGAGTGAGTGTAGAAAGAAGAGTCTTAACGTAAAAACTATCTATCTATCTGTTGCACTAATAACGGGAAAGGCTTAAATTTACATATATTTTTGTTTTTCATATGATGATATTTCTTCGCGTCATTTTTGTGTTATTAGAGCTAAATATGAACTTATTACAACTTATAACTTCATGCACAAATGTTACTTTAATATAACTTTATAACATGGCTCTATGAAGCGTGCGATTGTAAATACAACAGATTGTGGCTTCGATCCCAATTCGAGGAAATCAAATATTTAATATAATAATTTCTTCGCTATTTACTCAGCAGGCAAACTGCGGAGTTGAGTTACGCTAAACATGAAATTCGGCAGAAAGTTAACAACAGAACGAAGTGTATAAAAATTAAGTTCCCAAGTTCCTTCTGCCTACCCTACCATCTGCAGAACACAGCGTAAAGCAGAAAAAATAATATTTATAATCATATACAAAATTAAGCCAATCAAGAAATTATTTTCGAACAAGCGTAATAAGTGGGTAATTAGGTATCGAGTGCGTAAACGTGTGGAAAACGTTAATTAAAGTCAACGTAAAATATTCTGAGTAGACGTTTAATGAAAGAAACGTTGACTGTACGTTAATTTTGTATTATTATTACGCAACAAATATTTAATATGCCTACTTTTCTTATCGTACTAAAAATAAATTTGCAGGTTAGCTTTTTCTATAGCATCGTGTGTTGCAGTTACTGCCTGGAATCCGAGTGTTAAGACACTCCGCTCCGTTCTCATCTAATATGAAACATTGCGTGTTAAGTGGTGGGACTCATCTCTCTTGTGCCACGCCTTTTCTTGTTACCACAGCTCAGAAATATATATTAAATATGACATTTGAAAAAAAATATATTTCATATCTCGAATGGGAATCGAACCCACAGTCTGTCGTGTTTACAGTCACACGCGTGGTCCTGCGCCACGACAAGTTATATTGTTAATTTAATCTGTACATATTTTGATTATTTTAAAAAGAACTGTCAAATAAAATACATATAAGAATTTAAACTAATGAATGACAATTTTATAAACTGTAAAGGAATCAGAGCGGAAATATGAAAAAAATACAGGAAGTAAAAAAAAAAATAATCCACTCCGTTTTGTTCCTGAACCATAATTAAACAATTGTTAATTTGAAATAATGTTTTAAATTAACAATTCACTTAAGAACAGGCCTGTCGTGTCGCAGGGGGTAAATGACAGGTTGTATGTTCTATCCACATTTGAAGAAATTAAATATTTCTTATTTTCTAGTCAGTGTTTTCATTTCTTCGCTCTGGTAACAAGGAAAATTGCGGCGTTAAGAGTGTCTCAACACAAGACAGACGAACAGAGTGTCTTAACACTAGGTTCCCAAGTTCCCTCTGCCTACCATGCCATGTGCGGAATACAGCGTGAAGCTGAATATATAGCTTACGAATACAGAAGACATACTTTATGTATGAAGACATAATATGTTATGACCGAAATGAAATTAATTAATCACTGGCGTGACAATACCATCCTATGTTTCACGTTATTTTATCATAAACCAGCGGGGGATTATTATTTATTGACATCAGAGCAATATTGAGATCCAGTGTAATATGTATTATGTCCGATAATCATCTAGACATATGTTTTATATGTATGTATGTATGTATGTATGTGTGTCAACGACACCAGTGAAGCCTTTTTCTTGCTTGCTAATTGCACGCTTGTACTTACATAATCTAAATGTAACTAAATATACTTAGAAAAGTATGTCTTTCATTACAACTGAACGACCATAGAATAAAAACGGCCATAAAAAGTATTTATAGTTATCCTTTCTACCACTCTAGCGAACTTTTACATTAGAATTATGGTGAAACATTTAGGGCGATTTAATTATGTATGGTGAAGACCCGTGCTGCCCCTCGGGGGTCGTTTTGTTGCGAGTTCAGATTTCTGAACAATTTCATTCAATATTTAAGCGGCCTTCACTAATGTGACCTTTATGTTGCGTTTTTATATTGTTTTCTTATAAATTCTTAACTCTTAGTATATGTATATGTTGATATAATATTAATAAAATTAAATATTACATCACATTGTATGAAAAATATTTTCAAATAACGATATACATTAAATACTAATGTATGTATATCTTACACTAGCTTTTGCTTTCAGCTTCGCCCGCCTACTCTTATGACAGATTACATGTAGTTTTTCTCGGTAAATGGACATTCTAATAGAAAATTTCGTCAATCCAAACCAGTAGGTTCTTAGATGAACGGGGAGGTCTTCATCCATCCCGCTCGTGGGCAGGGTAAACGGAATCAATCATCAATCAATTTAGGCCCGCGGTTTCTTACTGCACTCATTACGATGCCCATCCAATTTAAAAGACGGCAACGCTCCTGTAGCTCCTTTGGAATTTCACGGGGCCGTGGGGGACGGTGATCACTTACCATCAGGTGACCCGTACGCTCGTTTGCCGTCTTTCCCATAAAAAAAAAGATGAGTGCGTCATTGGGTGGGCAATGCTCGGTGGGATACAACACCTAGCACCTCCGTTAGATGAAGTTGTTAAGATTAAGATTTATAATAATTAAAATATATATAAAATAGGTAACATAGGTACACGCTAAGCTCAGAGGCTCGCGAGTTATAGAGCGTATCACGCTTGATGTAAAGATCACTCTGCTCTTGAATTTTATAACTAATATTATTATGTTAGTTTGTTGTATCTACAATATCATATTATGATATTGTAGATCAATTATCACATAGAAATAAATTGTACAATACTATTTTGTCCATATTTATATGTTATAGAGATATATTTTTTGTAGAAAAAACAGAGATGCTACTATCATTTTCTTACCGCTGTACTCGCTGTGCCGCAGGGGCGTTAGCAGCGACTTAGCACTAAACACGACAAGTAATAGGTTTAATCGCCACTTGAGTAAAAGAAATATGAATATATTATTTTAATATTTTCGCTCTTGCAACGAGGCAAAGCGTGGCGTTGAGTTCCACTTGTTGGCGACAATTAGTGAAACTCAACGCCTCGCTTTACCAGAGCTCTACTCATTCCCTCAACATACTCGTACAATGCTTCAAATTCAAGTGTCTTAAGACTAGGTTCCCAAATTTCGTCTAATTACCCTATGTGCAGAATAAAGATTGAAGTTAAAATAAAAACAACTAATTAAAATATCTATTTAGAAAACGTATAAAAATTCAACGTAGCGGGATTTGAACTTACGACTTTAAGAATCCTGGACGGATTCTAGTTGTGCTCTGACCACTATGCCATACTACCTTAAAATTTGAATGTAGTGACATTTATTTTTAATAAATAGGTCCTCAATAATTTGAGGCCTGTCGTGGCGCAGCGGCACAAGAGTGTGACTGTAACCGACAGGTTCTGGGTTCGATCCCCAGTCGAGGAAATGAAATATTTAATATTTTCAATTTAAATATTTAATGTTTCATTTCTTCGCTCTGCTAATAAGGCAAAGCGCGGCGTTGAGTTCCGCCACTCAACACGCAATGCCTCAAATTCGGCGGAAAGTGGGGAACGGAAGTGGAACGGAGTGTCATAACACTTGGTTTCACTTCCGTTCCCTCTGCCTACCCTGCCTAGTGCGGGATACAGCGTGAAGCTGAAAAAAATATATTTGTTAACCAATCAATTGTATTTGGATATGTGATTATGGATATTCAGATTGAACGATACTTTACCGTATATCAATTGGAGCATAAATAGCACAAATGTATAGAAACTTCAATACTGCTTACTCCAAACGTTGCTTATTAGTACCGGAAATAACTACGGAATACTGATTTATCGGAATCCTTCTATTTTCTATTTCATTGGAGCGCGTCAAAGTAAAGGCCTGTGCGCTTGCAATGCTCGTCGAAGTGCGAGCTAAAGTGTAGGTTGAGATTGCAGTTATCATTTTCCTCTTCTTAACCCCTTTTTGGTGGCTTTGATCCTTTAAACCACATTTGATTTCGTAAATTTTCCTCCTTTATAGGGTTTTATTTATGTTTTACATTTGGTATTTTTCTATTCAATATTTCTCATACATTGAAATCGTTGATCTATACATATAAAACATTTTTAGTACTGATTGACTAACCCATAAAGCAAAGGTATCATATATAATGCTGAAATTAGCATGCATGTTCCTTAGGAAACATAAACAGGCACTAAGAGAGGATTTCTCTCTTAGTACCTGTTTAGGAGGAGAATATTCCTGCTGTGAAGAAAAGACCTGCGGGGCCACTAGTAATTGCCTAGAAGAATAAAAATACATTAAAATTACGTTTTGCTCATATAACACTATCAGAACTCATAAAATTATATAGTTATTCCACCATCATTTCATCCACTCTGTACATATTTTGAAGACATCTGTTCATACATTAAATAAAAAACCATGCCTTAATTTAAGGTTTAATTAAGAAACTTTTATGTCACTGTTTTTAACTGAATAAGTATATATTTCTTCAGCTTTACACTGTATCACTGCACGTGGCAGGATCGCTACAGGGAACTTGAAAGTCTAGTGTCCACATTCCGTTCCGTTCTTCACTTTCAGCCGAATTTGAGGCATTCCGAGTTGGGTGGCAGAACTCAAAACCGCGCCATGTCACTAGAGCGATGAAGTGTAAACATTAAATATTTAGATTGAAAATTTAAAATATTTCATTTTATCGAGTGAGGATCGAATCCCAAACTTGTTGATTACAGTCAAAAGCTTGTGTTCCTGTGCCACGATATACCTCAAAGTATACATTGTTGAATTATATATGTATTTTAAGAACTGCTCACGACAGCATGGGGAATGGTAAATCGATGGGCACTATACCGTGGTCCATGAGTTATAGGCCATTGTACCTTGTCCAACTGAAAGGACCAAAAAGCAAATTGAGATGAAATCGAAAATCCATTGGTAGAAATTTTATTACACACCTAAGTAGTTCTGCTTGTAAACGTACGCTGCACTTTGTTTTTATGCTTCTCATTCAATCTTTTTTATGGAGGAAATATTTCTTTTTATATATTTCCACTATTTCTGATTTTTGTTTTGTACAATATTGTAAAATTTTATCACATTCTCTTACTATTAAATATATCTGTGTTTTCAACGGAGTTAACTTCTTACTGTAATGTCAATATTTTTTTTTAAATACCTTGGCAAATTGCTTGTTGTGCTTAAACGGTTCCTCAATTTTTTATAAAACATAGCTAAGGACCACCGCAAAAAAAAAAATATTTGAATTACAAAATCCATACAAAAAAGAATTCATTAATTTAGGAGCTACGGAACCACAGACACACCAAGAGATTGACGGAGACGCTAAACCGAGAGGACAGACAGTAAAGTAGTTAGTAGGAAATTGATAAGGATAAAACATATTTTTTTTATTCTATTATTTGAAAAATATTGTGTATTTATGTATATGTGTATCAATATTTAACAAAGTATTTTATGATATGAGGAAACAACGCCTTAATTCATGCTATGCGAAATATGTGTATCATATACAAAGAATTTTTCGATCATTATAACGATCGAAACAAACAAGGGGGTGAAGCTATACCACTATTAATTATAGCAGTTGAGTTTCTTAAGGACATGAAACTAGTTAAAAGAACAATAAAGATTATACCAGCTTACTTAGTTTTATCAAACGTATGAAAAATAACTGAAACATTCAGCGCAGATTGTTTTTATTTTTTCTCTAAGTTATGATAGGACCTGGCTGTTTGCCGAATTCTTTCGCAAGTCGAGGTCAGACAAATAAATAAACTGAATCAACCCCAATAATTGTGATAACTGCCTCTCGCGAATATAATACTCCGCACTCTTTAACAAAAAATATTGTATTAAATTTAGTTTGGACTACTTTTATGATTTTAATTGATGTATGTCGATTGTAATATTTTTATTGTATTATAGAAAATTAGTATAGTATATGTAAAAAAAATATACTATTTCAACGTCATCATATAAATCTGTTTCGGTTGCGCATCGGACATAAAATCTTTTTTTTTATTGAAAAGACGGCAAACGAGCGTACGGGTCACCTGATGGTAAGCTACCATCGCCCACGGCTAATTGTAACTCCAGAGGAGCTATAGGAGCGCTGCCGTCTTTTCAGGTGGATGGGCACCGGGGCCGGCATTACCTAATGCGAAACGTTACTACGTTTCGCATGCCGAAAGCCACTTCTTAACGCCGGTTTTAAATGCTGAGGATGGTAATAATCCGATCGAGCTGCACATGCGTTTTGTCATTGCTGACATCGTGATTCTCTCATACGTACTTTAATCGCACTCTTACTACACCACCAGTACCAGGGTGATCCTATTCTAAGCCGGAAGCAAAACTTAGTAGTCTATGTCACTAATCATTATGACGTATAAGTTTATGACAGCTTTCTGTGGCGAAAGTTTATCCTATGTTTATGAATCTCATTAAGTAGGCTAATTATAATTTTTAGCTTTTCGTTGTATCCTGCATTAGGGTAGGTATAGGAAACCTACAAATCTAGTATGATAAGACCTCCACCGATCAGATCTCCACTTTCTAACAAATTTTCAAACGTAAAATATTTTGTATTTCATTCCCCAATGTGGGTCAAACCCATAACCGTTACGTTTACACTTGCATTCTTGTGCCTCTGTGCCAAAACGGTCTCGCACGTATATGATCAGAAGGTTTTATAATTTCGAAAATTCTATATAAAATAAAATAAAAGTCAATTTTGTACTATAGTACATAATGACAAAAAAAAACGGATTAGGCAGTCTTACACTCTATATATATAGTCTCAATATAGTGAAAAGCATTAAGTATCATACACTCAAATAGACTTAGGTGATGATTTATAAAATCATAAATCACCAGTAATTCCCACGGTAGTGTTGTCACAAGCATGAATCATATTAACGGCGCAACTTATCTCATTATCTTATAATAAACAGTTAGAGGGTAACATTAATTGTACCAGAGCAATGAAAGCTCCCTTACGAGTATTACTAAAATTTAAACACTTTAAATTTAGGTTTAACGTTATAGAATGTATAACATAAGCTGATAGTGTCTTTCGTTTCCGCATATCCCGCATATGGAATAAAATGGAACATAGAGTTAAGGCACTTTGTTATCATTAGGAAGTGCGAATTTGAGGCACTGCGTGTTGAGTGGCGGAACTCATTGTCGCTTTATTACCACAGTGAAGAAATGAAAATATTAAATATTGCATTTTCCTCAAGCGAGGATCGTACACACATCCTGCCGCGCTTACACTCGTCGTTTTGCCTAAGATTCAAAAGTAGTTTATACAATTTGCGACAAAATGACATCAACAAAATTAAGAATCTCTTTTTTAGGATTGGTTAAAAATAAAGGTATAAAATGAAGAAAGATTTGAAAAAAAATATATCTTTACTATTTTATTTTTAATATATTGTATGTGGGGTAGAACCGAAAATATTTCAATGTTTTCCACGCATTTGACATTCTGTAGTAGGATTGATGATATCGGTTCCATAGATTTCAGTTTCATGAAAGTCAATAAAAATACAGAGGCATGTGAAATGCAGTGTACATTTACAGTATACAGGTTTCTACTGTAATTTTGTAGTTCTGTTAGATTAATGGTAAACTCTGCTAACTGAAATAATTTTAGTCTCAACTATTCGAATTAACGAATATTTAAGAAGATTTTATAGAAAAATAGCGTAATAAAATATAAACATAAGCATTTGTATATAATTCTTCTTTTTCTTCAGCTTCTCGCAGTATCATAGCAGTAGAGGAAACTTGGGAACCTTGTGTTAAGATAAATACTAGTAAGATTATACAATCTTACTAATATTATTAAGAGCCCAAAATTATGGAACGAATATAATTTTGCATTATTAGTATTCCATTAAAGAACATATCATCACAGTAAAAAGAAAAGGATAAAGAAACCCATTACAAAATACATCAACATTTTACGATTCATTTAAAAATATATAGAAATTAGGTCAAATGGTAAATGTGCGCTGCGTTCATTTGTTGTTTCAAAGCAGTTCTGCCGTTGAATTTGCAGAGCTGGCTTCCAGCGGCTAGCGGCTACGTGTGATGTAAATTTATACCCCTAGATATCTAAGACTGAAGGTTTGCGGCGAATGACGACTAAATTATGCATTGACCATTAAGCTTGGAATCTAAATGGGCAAGCAATTTGAGAACTGCTGGTCAAAATATATAGAGATTTCCTCATTTATCTTAATTGTTATTGGAATGCAGAAAATTATAAGTAGTATATATATGAAAATTTTAATATAGCATAATTTGTACTTTCACTTCAAAAATCTTTCTTTTATAGTATATATAGAATAACAATAAACCCAGTAATAAATGTTTATACATCTTGAAAAAAAGAAAACATCAAATTTATGCGGAAGGCTTTAAAGTATTATCGGTCGGCTAAAATCCAACATCCGACTGTCTGATTACCATATAAATCACCAGCACTCTAGCTAGCTAGTGGCAGACAATCTTAACTAACCAAAAGATTATTATCATCCCCGCCAAAGATTAATAAATTATAATGTGAAGACCAAGGAAGAAAACATTTCAGATATATTTTTTTACTCAGAAAATTACAAAACATAAATTACAATTATGATGGAAGAGGTCGGAAATAATTTATTGACTGTTTATATACTATTTTTAGTATAACATTATGTGTTCGTTTCGTTACGTTCGTATTATTTTCATTGGTAAATCATCGTAGCACAGTGGAAATTAAACATCATCTAACCGTAAAACTAATGGTCTTGGGTTCGATACTAACTCAGTGAAATACATTTTAGTTTCTTGTGGTGATACAAAGTGCGTGGTTGAGTTACGCCCTACGACAACATACAATGACTCGAATTTAGAAATGTACTCTCCCTATTCTATTAGACCCTAACGTTACTGTAGTGTAGTCTGTAGTAAATGGACCGATTTGAGAGCGAAATATTTCTGTTTTACAAGCATTTTACAAAAATCAGGTAGTGGTTTTTTGAGTTAGGGCTAATCTTTTTTGTTTTTTTTTTTTCATTTTACGCTTTAATAATACGGCACAAAAATATGTAAAAAATAATTATATATAATTATAATATTATATATACGCAGATCATAATATCAAAAAACTGTTTTTTATTTTTTTTTATTTCAAACAAAAATAAAAATCACAATAAACAATTTCATTATAAACAACTTTCATAAACAAACTTTTGCACAAAACCTTTTTAAAATATTCTATACTCCTATAAAAGTTGATCATAGTTAAAGACTGACTAGAAAATATGAGCTAAAAACTTTTAACGAACGTAACTGTTATACGTTAAAGTCAGTAAGCAGAAATAGATCATTAGGTCAATAAAGAATGCGGAGGCGACCCCCTTTACAGACTAAGTCCGGAGCAGATCGGTAAAAGGTCGCATTGGTTGTCTGTAAGTATTGCGCTTAGCGTTTATCAGCCTTTATAGATTTATTTACTTTAGTGTATTTTTACTTGGTATTTTTACGTTATATTTCTCATAGGGGCACCAAAGCACGCAGAATCCGTTTTTCTACATTTTCACAAATTCGAAGCAATGCTGTATGGCGTAACTCAACTCCGCACCTGACGGTATTAGAGCTGAGATGTAAAAATAATTTACTCTGTACTGTATAATAATGATGATGATAGTGGACCAGACGAAAGTGGTATGTCAAGACAGTAACGTTTGTTGCTTCTTTGTCTCTGGCTACCTCGCTAGGGATACAAAGTGAAATTCTAAAGTTATACCAAATTACAAACATTTAATATATAATATTTTTTCTAATATAACCTAAGAGATGATTCAACGCGCCTTGCGTTTTTACCAGAGCGTTGCATTTTTTCATATGTTGAAAATATTAAATATTTTATTTTTTTTGAGTAGAGATCGAACCTGTCACGTTTACCGTGGCACGCTCGTCTCTTGCACCACAATAGGATTCAATTCGAACTTTTCATAATAGAGACAGAAGAATTAGTATATAAAATCAAGATTTTTAAATGTATATGACATAGTTATTATGACTTCTCTCAACAAAAATTTGTATGAGCGAATATTATAATCATCATTTTTCGCTCAATGTTAAACAAAAAAAGCATCCATAACTATAGTAACTATTAATATAAATTATATAAATGTTTTCAGGATTTCTTTCTGCTTACTATTGAATTTATTTATTCATTTTCACTGCCCATCGCTACATATTCTGTAATTATTTGCATATTAAACGCATTAAAGCTTAAAATAGTACGACCAATGTATTCTAACAATGTACGGTTATTTATATTTTATCTGGGTACATGGCCAAGTTTACTGTAAACAGCTTTATATAACTTATTTTATGGTAACACACGTAGTAAATATTATTATTTATTATAATATCTTTTATAATTTTAAAGTTTATTGTGATTTATTTTGAGTTTCACGCTCTTTCCCGCTTTTAAAAGAGTAAGCAGAGGAATTTATTATAAAGATACTCTGTACCTAATCAAGTTTCAGCCAAATTTTCGAGGTACTGCATTTGAGTAACTAACTATATATCAAATTAGATTTATTTAACGCCGTTATGGCTATCATTCATTTTATTTGTCATCCAAAACGCAATGCCTCAAATTCGGCGAAAAGTGGGGAACTAAACGGAGTTTCCTTCACCATGTTCCCAAGTTCCTTCTGCTCCTGCTATGTGCGGAAAACAGCGTGAAGCTGAATAATAAAAATATATATATATATTTTTAATTATATTTAAAGAATAAGATATTTTTATTATTCCATACCAAGAATATCATTTATGGGCACTATCGTAAATGATACAATGCATTTAGCATTCAGTCATCCGGCAACGGATCAAGGATGACGGATTACTGGTGATTGATGACGTACAGTAAAGTTTCATTTCATCTTCATGTCTGATTCATACACATATTCTTTTGTAATGTATTATTATATTAAATGTCGTTATTTTTTAATTTTTCATTATTTTATGTGGGGAAGTAAGTTAAATGGGAGACGGAACGGAGTTTCTTTCGGACGGAACGGAGTCTTTAATAATGATAACAAGATTTTTTTAACTAGTGAACCAATTAAATAGAGTCGCTATAGAAATCTAAATAGTATATGAAAATGTTTTCCGAGTTTTTCGTTCTTCTAAATTTTTAAACAAATAGGCAGAGGGAACTTGGGAACCTAGTGTTATGACACTCCGTTTCACTTCCGTTTCCCACTTTTCTTTGAATTTAAGACATTGCGTTTTGAGTGGTGGAACTCAACGCCGCGCTTTGGCTTGTAACCAGAGCGGAAATTAAATTTGGAAATATTAAATATTTCATTTTCTCGAGCGGAGATCGAACCCACAACCTGTCGTTTACAGACATACATTTGAACTGCTGCGCCACGACAGGCCTCAGGCAAACACTAAGTTTTTTATTACATCATAAACCAGAAAAACTTTGTTAAGAATAATACACACCAAAATTTTATGAATCTAAGTCTAAATAAAAAAAATACTTGTTTAAATAAAAACATCATGTTCTAAAAACTAAATTAAAATTGACTACATATATACAAATTTACTATCTCTATAACACTAAAAGTGACGTGCTCAATGAAAATGCAAATCTCCTATGCTGTCCGCCATTTGAACTAAGGCTAATATAACAGTATGGCGGAAATAGGTCGCACGAACCGTAATAAATTACTACTTGGTTAATTTGAACACTTTCTGCTCTTTTATGCTGCTTTTTACTTATTATATGAAAGAGCGTTCTTAGCGTAATATGTCTAACGATATATTTTTTTATTATAAGTATAAGAAAGCTTCACGGTGAGGCCTGACATGGCGCAGGTTGTGGGGTCGATTTCCACTTGAGGAAGTGAAATATACGATATTTTCAAATTAAATATTTAATGTTTTATTTCTTCGCTCCGGTAACAAGGCAAAGCGTGGCGTTCAATTCCACCACACAACACGCAATGCCTCAAATTCGACGGAAAGTGGTGAAGGTAGGTAGAACGGAGTGTCTTAACACTAGGTTCCCAAGTTCCCTCTGCCTCCCCTGCCATGTGCAGGATACAGCATGAAAGTTAAAAAAGCTTCACAATTGAAGGCAGAAAGAGTTTTGTGGTTGTATGACTAGAAAGATGAAATAAAAATAGTTTTTTTCTTTGATGGCTCACGATGACCATGGCAACGGCATTGTAAATATAAACACTGCCCATCGGGACTTCAATTTTGAGGCCTGTCGTGGCGCAGGCGCACCAGCAGGCGACCGTAAACGCGCTAGTTGTGTTCGATTTCCACTTGAGGAAAGGAAATATTTAATATTTTCTTATCTTCCGGTGACAAGGAAAAGCGCGTCGTTGAGTTCCGCTACTCAACACGTCATGTCTCAAATCCGACGGAAAGTAGGCTTAGCGGCTCCCAAATAATTGGCATTAAACATGCATATTTATATATTTATGGATCACCATTCTACTTAAAGAGATATGTACATCCCGCAGTCGTATCCCGCCGCAGTATCTAAGCAAAGGAAATAATATGTTAAATAATATATACCATATAAGGAAATAATATGGAAACATTATATTATAGACACCTCGTTGCGTATTAGCCGTCGTAAGCTAACATATTTAATTAATTATATATTTTTATTATTTTATCAATTATAACTTTCCAACTTAGGAAAAATTACCAATTTATCGATATTATACAATCCTTACTAAGTTATACAATTGTAGGAAACTAAGGCCTTATCACGCTGACCAGACAGTTTAGTTATGTTGAGAATGCACAAACTTCTGGGTAAACTCCCTTGGCAAGGTCGGCTATCAGATAGTTTGTTTTATCTACAAGTTAACACCGTACTATCAGTGACTTTCTATAATTCAATTTATTAATATTAACTATTAATATCATATTACACAAAATATAATATCATATTACACAAATTACTTAAATTCATGTAAAAGTTAACACAATTAAAAAATTATAAATAGTCTGAGATTATAAATAGTATTTTTTTTTATTTCAGTATTTAAGGCATTGCAAGTTGAGTGGCGGAACTCAACGCCGCGCTTGTTCTTGCTACCAAAATAAAAAAGAATGTTATTAGTCGCGTTAACACTCGCAAGTTTGTCCCCCTGCGTCACGAAATGCCTCAATACAAATTTGTTTATAAGTTTACGCAAGAGCTCTTAGAATAATATATACTTTAAACAAGCAACCCGCCTGCTTGTTCGCCGGCTTGTATTGTATTAATACGTGTGATTCCGGCTTAGAATAGGATCACCCTGGAACTGATGGTGTCGTAAGAGGCGACTAAAGTGCGTGTGGTAGAGTCACGTTGCCAGTAATGGCAAAACGCATGGGCAGACTCGACCGGATTATTACCACCCCCGGCATTTAAGACCGGCGTTAAGTAGTGGCTTTGGCCACTGCGTTTCTCATTAGGTAATGCCGGACCCCGGTGCCACTTTAAAGGACGGCAACGCTCCTGTAGCTTCTCTGGAGTTACTCGGGGCCGTGGGCGACGGTGATCAATTACCACCAGGTGACCCGTACGCTCGTTTGCCGTCTTTTCCATAAAAAAAAACTAATTGCAACTACTTTCTTGTTCTATTAACATTATCACCTCTAAAACAATATCGATATATTGAAAACTAAAATTTCAGGGGGGATTGAACCCACAACCTGTCGCTTACAGTCCCCCTACGCCCATACCTCAGGTATAAAGTCAAACACGTGTAAAACATTAACTATTTCCAAACACTGATAAGAAAACAATAACAAAATGCAACAACAGTAAAAAGTAATTACAAAGCAAACAGAGTGCACGCGATAATAAATTTGTTGAATAATAATATCGACTTTATAAACAAATATATTCCAGTACTGAATTTTATTAATTGCGATTCCGTTATATGACTCTGCTCCTGACCTTGCTACTTACATATGCCACCCTATATCCTGTCAAGATATATAATATAATAATGCTATATAAAAAGATAGTTTAAACCCGTGACTTTATGCCATGTCTAAAATAAAAATAAGTAAAATGTTTGTAATTGTATACAGTATTGGCATATGTTCCAAAAATAACTTTGTCACAATCACATGGAGGTGTCAAATTCATTAAATGGATTATCGAATTACACTAATGTTCGAAAATATTTTTTTATTGGCATTCACAGTTTTTAAGATATAAAAAAAACAAATTTTTCAACTTCATAATATATATAAGGTTTAATTTATTCAGTTATACTGAAGAAGTGTGTGTATAGAGAGATGTAAATAAATAAATAAATAAATGTTTTATATCATTATGATTTTATTTTCTGAAACAGTATTTAGAAATATTAATAAGCTAACATTACATTTTACTATACGTATAGCTAAAAAAGTATTTTATTTAAATTTTATGTCACATAAATCTATAGCTTAATTTACATATTGATTTATATTGTTGATTTTATCTTTAAAACAATATAATTATGCCATAATATAAATATATTACGAAAAATCTACACAAAAGTCACACAAAAAAAATAAACTTTAGTGATTATTTTAAAATGTATCTCAAAGTAAATGTCTATTGACAATAAACTTGCATTTAATGTTATTTCACAACATTGAAATACTAAATAATAATTAAAGCCATCAAACGGTTTCACTTTGACGTTGGTTTCCGTTGCCTAACGCAAACCGTCTAAACGGGTGAAAAGTGGGTAACGGATTGACATAAATCACAGAGCTTCTGTCTGTCTATCCCACAAATGACTGGAGATGGAAATAGACTTGTTTTTACTGTTTATATTGACTTTTAACAAATTAATTTACGATTAGTTGTTTAAAGAGCGACGTTGATTGCAAAAACAAGCTCTTATATGGTGTGATGGAAAAAAAATATATATAATCAGTCATATAAGGTCAGTAGCGCATTGGCGCACTATCTATATATAAATACCATGTTTTTTATTAATTCATTCTATATGCCGTACATAGGCGGACCTTGGAAGCAAGGCAAAGTGGCCATCGTGGCGTAGGGGCTCAAGCGCGGGACTGTCAAATGGCGTTATGTAGGATAAAATTCAGTACTGGAATGAAATATTTAATATTCTCATTTACCTACTTTATTATACTAATTATACTTTGCTAACGAGTCAACGGAAAACGGAGTTGAGTTTTGCCACACGTCACGAAAAACCTCTAGAATTCGGTTGTAAGTGGAACAAAACTGTGTTAATGAGTATCTTAACACTACGTTCCCAAGTTCCCTCTGCCTAACCTGCAAGTTTCAAACTTCTTGATTTATAAAAATAGTTTAAGTAAACTATTCACGATTAACAGTTCTTCTGTGATAAATAAAGACATCAAAATGCTCAAAAAGGCAAGATATTACATTGCACATAATTCGGAGACTGCATTTTCTAAAACGCAACGTCTTGTGGTAGATAGTGAAATCCAACGCCACGATTTGTCTGATCAGAAACGAAATATGAAAATTATTTAAATATTACAAGCAAAGATTGACTCCACAACTATCTCACATATGTATATATATCATTGGGACCATCCCGAAAAATTACAATATCGCCCGCAGCACGCTTACATCGTAGCTTAAAACAATAAAAAGGATTCATAAAAATAAACAAATACTTGGCGGAATCTTCAATTTATTATACATAGTATTGGCTGTAATTCCACGCTATTATCAGGAGGGTCTGCTTTTTTATTTACGATATCGAGGGATGTTTTTCGCTGGTCTTATTAAAATTCGTACCGTATATGCTCCGTATCAGATAGCTCGTTCGTTTGTTGCGCACGTATGGCATATCAGTTTTTTAACGTAAATGCGGATATATTGTTTATTTAAGCGATTTTCGAATCGATGAAACGGTGTTAAAGTGTTTTTTATATATTCTACGTGTGGTGTATTTGCTACAGATATTATAGTTCTGTGGTAGTTTTTTAGCTACCAGTATTGAATGTTTTATTGAAGCTTAAGATTTCAATAATTATTATTTTCTCTGCACGCATAGCCTGTCGTGGCGCAGGGGCAAAAGCGTGTAGGTTCGATCCCCATTCGAAGAAATTATATATTGAATATTTAATATTTCCTTCCTTCGCTCCGGTACAAGGCAAAGAGCGGCGTTGAGTTCCGCCACTCTACATGCAATGCTACCAACTCGGGGGAAAGTGGGGAACGGAACGGAGCATCTTAACAATAAGCTCGCTAGTCTCTCATAGGGGATACAGCGTCAAGCTATATCTCACATTTAGTAGAGAAAACCTTTTGTCAAAATAATGCGTTTTCTGCTTGAGAGAGTTTCTAAATAATATTTTCAATTACATTTTATCAATGATTTCTTTATACAAACGTTGAGTAATCGAAAATTAATCTTGATATAATACTCTAAGTAAGCATCGTCTAAACAAGTGTCAATTTAAATCATTGTTCTAGGAATTGTGTTCTTAAAAATCTTTTTAAATAGTTCATAGTAATACCGCCTTTGTATACTTTTAATAAAGTTTATTATATATTAAATCAAATATTCTATTTAGCCACGTGGCACGCCGAGTATGTTAATGAACTCATCTCATATGGCCAGTGTATGTTTGAGATATTATAATATTCGATATGTAACACGTGTTAAGGTTCATCCAATAGTTCTAGGTACAATTTTACCTAATAAAACACGTTATGTTTTTTTTGGTTTTATCCTGCATTTGGCAGTGTAGGGAGAACTTGGGAACCTAGTGTTAAGACACTCCGTTCCGTTCCCTACTGTTATTTTTTTTTCAATATAAATTGTATAGATGAAATTTTCAGTACAGTTTGCTCTTAAATACCATAAATTTGATTTAGTTACTAAAATTCTGATTTACTAGTAGGTTATTTATAATAAATAATATTAATTTTATATATAAATAATACATACTAACTAACTGATCGCTGTCTGTATATAGAATATATATTAAAACAATCTAACGGTGATTATTAAAATTTTTGTCTGTTTGTCTGTTAATAGTAAATAAAATATCGTGTGTTATTCAAGCGGAACCGCGCGCAGGTCACTAGTGCTCAAATACGTATTACGTCCAGAATATTGATTACAGAAGCAAATAAAACAGTGCAAGTCAGATTCCCTCAATATTCGTTCCGTACCAATTTTATGATTGTTGGTCAATAAAACATATTAGAAAATTGTCAAACTTGGGGTAGGCAGAGAGAACGGAGCGCCAAACGCTACGGTCTCGGCATACCTCTTTCGCCTCGTCCACTGTCATCAGCCTCTTCGGGGAGTCCTCATGCTTTTTACGTAACCTTCCTCCAGTATCGTCAATACGGTGTTTTCGAAGATCAACCGAGATCTCCCCCTCACTCTCTTACCACTCACTTTTCCTTCATAAATCTTTTTTACCATTCTTTCTTCACTCATTTGCTCGACGTGCCCAAACCACCTGAGCACGTTCTTCTTCATTCTCACTGAGACATCCACGCTAGTACCTGCCATTCTCATATCATACTCGTACATATATTGAGGCCTGTCGTGCTATGGCCTATTATTCCCATCTTCGGATTCTTTTCTATTATTACAACTGTAAGTAGTCGCTTCTAGTCAAATTTTATAATTCTGGATGAGCAAAAGTTACCCACATATTTTTATAATATGTCAACAATTGTGAATTTACGCTTATTAAATTAATTAAAAAGTAGTTTTCTTGTGCTCCAAGCATATTTGATATTAATTTGGACATATGCCTAATACTAATTTCAGGCTGGTAACTGAAAACTTCGAAAAGCAAACTCTGATATACAGACAGACAGACAACAAAAGGATCCAATAAAGATCGATTTTTTGTTACTATGAGGTTCGGAAACCAAAAAAATGTAATAAAATATTTTAAAATGTAATATAATTTTTTAACTTACATATTATTTCAATAAATTTCAATTTTGTTAGAGAACAGTATTTTAGAAGCATTATTGTACAAATACTCTAATTATGTGAGCTTAATTAAAAGTTATATCGCGTTAATTAGCTTTTATCAAGTCCATTTAGTATGATTTGTTTTCAAATAATAAAATTTGATATCTTATAATTAATTATATATTGGATCTTATTACATATATTCACATTCATTTTGTATACATACCTATGTATTTTTATAGTATACATATTAACTCCATTTACTCCCCCGAGTGGCCATCGAATCTGCTACCTTCGAAGTTATAATCAAAAATACTAAACTTAAATTTAAAAAACGCATAAAAATTTTGAACGAAGCAGGAATTTTTATACGCTTTTTAAATTTAAATTTAAGTTTAGTATTTTCTGTCCTAAGTGTGGAATAACACTTTAAAACATAGTAAAAATATTACAATCAAAAACTTGGTCACTGCGTCAAAATGGCCTTTAAGACGTCCAACATTAAAATACATTTATATTTTTAGTAATGAAACATCTGGATTGTCATTATTAATAAAACATACGGACACGGTAGTTTACTATATATTTTTTAAGTTGAATGATTTTTTTTTATTTAATTCAGCAAATAATACATTGATTGAACTCAACTGGTTGTTTATGGCTTCTTACGGTTAGTGTTATAAAAAGGGACGCGGATCCAAATTTCTTTAGTTTTTATATTAACTAATAGGTGTATAACGATATCTACAAATATTCAATATGTTCTTTTAACGTGTCTTTCAAAATTGAATTTCTATATACAATTTTTATTTAATTTAATAATTCTTTTAAAAGCAAATTTTCACAAAAGCTATGCAGAATAATGATATCGCTGATAGTTTTCACATACTATACGAGTAAATGATTTAACCGCATTCAGGTACGCGGTCGTTGTGATTTATATTTTCATAAAGAATGCCACAATTTGAAATTCTGCCAAATGCAATCTATTACTATTCTAGTGTGAACTGTTTATTGCTGAATTATTTTAAAACACTTTACTCTTCACTTGTTTAATTGGTTTATTCGAATATTAAAACTAGTCTGTAATTAACGTTCATTATAGTATGTTTATTATGAATTTATCATATAAATATTATATTTGTTTTTTTTTTTGTCATGTATACTTTTGTTATTATTTATATTCAGCTTCACGCTGTATCCCGCACATGGCGGGGTAGGCACTGGGGAACCTAGTGTTAAGACACTCCGTTCCACATCCGTTCTCCACTTTCCGCCTAATTTGAGGCATTCCATGTTTAGTGGCGAACTCAACGCCGCGAATTGTCTTTTACCAGAGCGAACAAATGAAAACATTTAATATTTAAATTAAAAATATAAAATATATATTTAATTCGAGTTGGGATCGAACCCACAACCTGTCGGTTACAGTCACACGTTTGTGCCGCTGCGCCACGACAGGCCTATAAAGTTATCTTTTATGTTATTATGTATATTATATATTTTATATTTGTTTGTATGTATATATGTATGTATATATGTATGTGTGTATGTAAGTGTATGTATAAACATGTGTTTGTATGTGTGTTTTATTATATGTATACCAAACAGCAAAGTATTACTTTTTGCGCCTTATTGCGCTTACTATGCCTAAATTCTATATTTTTAATGGTTGCCTGTAAAAGATCACTTGCAGCTATAAGCCCGCTATTGCACATGATAAGTTAATGTAAGTGTCATATTTATATAAAATTTTAAATTATTTTGTGTGCAATAAATATATTCCAAAACAACGAATTATGAGTATCGATCACCACCAAACCAAGAAATGTAAATAATTTTATTATTAGTTATATATTTCTTGAATATGAAAATAAACCCCAAACCACCAAGTCTAGAAGTAGAATTGTGTAAATTATGTGAATGTGCGTTGATAGTCATTTAAAATTTTAAGATATACATATATCCAATACAGCTGTACTCCAAATTTGACGATTTTATATGATAGTTCCTCAAAATATAACAGATTTGTAAAATTACTGTCCAACAGTACAATAATCAAAGTTCAACGTAATACTACGCAAACTGTATCCCTCTGTGTACTTCCTCAAAATTTCCATAATGGAAATTCACACGAGTCAACACATACGATGGTGCTTGCAAATTGAAATCGACCTGCACGCATTCGCATTGGTTACCAGTTCGGACAAATCGTTTAGAAATTTAAAGGCATCGTTTTAGTACTGTCAAAAATAATTCAGGGCCAGGTCAGGTACAGTACACTAGTGAAAGGAAAATAATTGTTACCCTTACCGTTTTATTCTTTTGAGTAAACTAAGTACTAATGTTTATTTTAGAATTATGCTGGTGAACATAAAACTAGGGCATTTCCGTTTTAGTGCTGTAATTTATTTATTCAAGAGAGCATCGCGGCAGTGGGGTGACGTCTCTATATAATCTAATCAGTTGTAGGTACGATTCTAAATTCAAGAAAAACTTTTTATTTAAGTTTCTCACTGTATTAAGACGGCGTAACTTCAGGGAAGATTTACACTATAATGCCAGTCATACTTTTGTTCTTAGTCTGAACTCTGTCTGTTAAACATATTTTTATATGAGAAACAACAAGAGCTGGAATATACCTCAATAATAGTAATCTTCCATAATTCTGAAGAAAATGTCTAGAATACAACAACGCAAGCAACTTATACTTATAAACAGCTTTTGCCTGTGTACCACATTATGGAGTAAAGTGTGCAGTTAAAATAATATTTATTTAAACCAAGTTAATTCTTTTCAAGTTTATAAAAATATATCGCTTATTACTTTCTAATTACAATTATGTTAAACAAATGTAGAGTAATCATTTGTGGACTGCTTTTTTTAAAGACAACCATGAATTTGACGTATATTTATTGTATATAATTTAATTAGATATTTTCCAATAGTAAATCATTACTTATTTGGCTAAGGCCTGTCGTGGCACAGGGGCAAAAATGTGTGCCTGTTAACGCGACAGGTTGTGGGTTCGATCCCTACTCGAGGAATTTAAATGTTTTGAAATTAAATATTTAATGTTTTCCTCTCTTCGTTAATGTAACAAGGCAAAACACGGCGTTGAGTTTCGCCACTCAACACGCAATGCCTCTAATTCGGCAGAAAATGGAGAACAGAACGGAGGGTCTAAACTCTAGGTTCTCTTAGGCTCCCTCTGCCTACACAATTAACAAATTATAATTATGTATTATGCTTTAGTACAAGTCCCATAAAAATTAGTACAGCTGTTGCGGAGATAACGTTTTATAAATTTACAATATGATATGTGTTTCAATATCGAAAAATAAACTAATATCCGCTTAGAAACACATGGATATTTTGAGATACTCTACATATTTATATTTATTGATATAGAAATAAGTATTAACTGGTTTTTTATTTATTCATATTAAAACACTAACATATAATTTTAAACATATATTCCGACAAACTTAATAAAAATCTTGCTTATTGAAAATCAATCAAGATTTTCATATCAAAGTGGATTAGATCTGAAACAAAGTAATTGAAAGTCAAATGTCAAACGACTGATGATTGAAGTAAAGCGACTTCAAGTTCCGCCACTCAAGGTGCTAAATTAAACTTACGGAAAATGGTGAATTGACACTCGTACACGTTATAAAAGAATAGTATGAAGTTTCAGTTAATATTGAATTATATTGTTAGAATATTTCTTAGCTGCAATCGTTCATTGACTCCTTTTCGCTTCGTTGTGCGTACGTTGCCGCATTTATTATAAGGTGTGTTCTGGAGAACTGTTCGACTTCATTCCAACTGTCGAATTTTCTAACCTCAGAGTATTTCATAAGCTAAAATACCTTCCACATTACCTGAATACTTAGTACTTTACTACTATGTGTGTGAAATAACCTACCTGTGTTTCCGGGTCAATACTACATGGGTACTTTCAAGAAGCGAATCTACCTCCACCTTAAAAAGCCAGCAACGCACCTGTAGCTCCCCTGGTGTTCTACGTGGTCGTGGGATCAGACGATCAGTTACCATACATATTTTAGTATGACGTACGCTCGTTTGCCTTGTCTATTCTATAAAAAATAAGTAATAAATAAAGAAAATGTTTACAAACAATAACTATGCCTATTGCTTACATATTAATTAAAAGTTGTATAATACTCCTGGTGGACCTTTTACGCAATAAAACGTCATAAACAAGCGGTGGTAATAGCGCTTAACTCGCATTTGCATTCGTTTACAATTTCAGCTAATGGTTTACACGATAATGATTCGCACCCTCCATAGTTTAGATGTTGGCATCTTTATTCAGTAAATATGTTATCCTCTATATTGTACGAGAGTACGTAATTGTAGAGGTCTGTCGTGGCGCAGCGGTACAAACGTGTGATTGGAAACGACAGGTTGTGGGTTCGATTCCCACTCGAGGATATGAAATATTCAATATTTTCAAATTAAATATTTAATATTTCCTTTCTTCGCTCTGGTTAAATAGCAAAGTGCGGTGTTGAGTTCCGCCTCTCAACACGCAATGCCTCAAATTCAGCAGAAAGTGAGGAAGGGAACAATAGGTTCCCAAGTTCCCTCTGCCTACCCTGCCGTGTGCGATATATAGCGTAAAGTTGAGTAGAATTGAGTAATCGTATGCTACAGAGGGTAACAATAAATTATCTTTTTAGTAACGGTAGCAAACAAAAAACATTATTTTCATTTCTTATTTTTTTTATGGTTTGATTTTGTCAGCATAAAGAAATAATAAATTAATAAGATTAAAATAAACAAAAATAAGGTATTTTTTAAATTAACTAAACATTTTTTTTCTAATTATGATCTCATGATACTGCATATTAAAATACTACAAATTATGTTGTTTGTGTTTAACTTTCAAATAATTTTTACATTTTTTATGTCTGACGAATACGCTGTATTCCTCTTAGTAGGCAAAGGGAACTTGAGAACCTAGTGTTAAGACACTCCGTTCCACTACCGTTCCCCATTTTCCGCCGAATTTGAGGCATGGCGAGTTGAATAGCGGAACTCCACGCCACGTTTCGCCTTGTACCAGAGCGAAGAAATAAAAACATTAAATATTTAAAATTGAAAATAATAAATATTTCTTTTTCTCGAGTGGGGATCGAACCCAGAACCTGTTGGTTACAGTCACACGCTTATTCCCCTGCGCCACAACAGGTCTGACGGATACATTATCTTAATGCGGGTGAAGTTGAGGCTGATTGTCTCTAAATGTACCCTCTTGAATTTCAAACTCAATAAGTTTCTATTACGTCGCATATAATTTTCCTGCAAAGTAAAAAAAGGTTCTAACAAATTTCTCTTATAAAAGAACTTTTGTAATAATTTCGAGGTTACTTATTGACTAAATTAATTTTCAAAGATGTCTTTCAACCATTGAAAAAGACCGAGGCTTGTTTGGATCTGCGCCAAATAAACGACAATGCGGCAAACACTGCTCACTTTTCTTTTTATAGTAATTAGTGTTAAAAAATAATTCCTAATTCTTTTAATATACTGTATATATTTCTTTAATTATAATTATAATTATTAATAGTCACAGTTCATTGAGGCCTGTCTTGGCGCAGCGGCACAAACGCAAGTGAAACGGAGTGTCTTAACACTAGGTTCCTAAGTTCCCTCTGCCTACCCTGCCACGTGCGGGATACAGCGTGAAGTCGAGTACGGTTCATTGAGATCTGTCGTGGCGGACTGGTACCATATCTCAACCGTAACTGTAAACGCGGATGGTGGTTTCGATTCCTACTCGGAAAAAAAATATTAAATTTTATTTTTTCTCTATCTGGTAAGCGCAACGTTAAGTTACGTCAATCCATACACAATTCCTCAAAAATTGGGCAGAAACTGGGTATCAGAAGTAAGCAATGCGGAAGGGTCTGTTTAACATTTTTCTCTTCTTTTATATTTTCTAGGCTTTTCAGGCCTGTAGTGACGCAGCAGCACAAACGTGTGACTGTAAATAACAGGTTGTGGGTTCTATACCCATTCGAGTAAATGAAATATTTAATGTTTTCATTTCGTCGCTCTGGTTACAAGGTAAAAGCGCGGCGTTGAGTTACACCACGCAAATTAGGCGGAATGTGAAGAATATTGAATAGAAAATTGAAATTGAAAATATTAAATACTTCATTTCCTCGAGTGGGGACCAAACCCACAACCTGTCACGGTTAAATCACATGCTTGTGCCCCTGCCCCACGACAGATCAAATTCCTATCGAATTTGATACATTGCATGTTGAATGATGTCTTACTAAAACCACAAAATGAAAGTGTTATTACAAAAGGTTTAAAAACAAAAAAAAAATAAAAATGAATACTATAATTTTAAAGTAGGTAAACACTTGACGTGATGGGTTCTATTGTTCTTTCGAGAACAAAACAGAATGTATTCGCATTTTACTCTATATCACTTAAGAGGAGACAAAGGATGTGCCAAGAAAGATCTTTGATGGCTCCGCGTTTTGATCTCCAATTTCCGTCTTTAGAAAACCTAGAGTGTTCAAATATTTTTCAACATGGAATTGTGTTGTGTATATCATTTATAACGAGCGTTGAAAGAAAACTGTTACAAAGAGATAACTTTAAATGCATCATAATATATATTTTTTAAATATATAATTTTATCATGTTATTGACTTTAATGTGTTAGCTTAGTATTGGTCTTCCTTACGTAATGAGTTCTTTAATTTCTAGGATATATACTGTATAATGATAACATTCAATATCATTAATTCTTAAGAAAATAAAGAACGAATGTGTTTTCAAGAAAATTGTGGCGTACGGGCGAGCGACAGTTACATATTATACATAGATAATCCGTGTTAAAGTTTAGGAAACATAATAAAATTTATTCTAATAATTTCAATTTTATACAAACTATATCAAAAGTCACATATAAATATATTTTTAATATAAATACTTTTAACATAACTAAATTGGTGATTCAGTACCACGTCGTCGCTTCTGAGGGCTGCCAACTCTAATTACGGGGTGTCAACGGCATGCGCTCAAATATCTGTTTTATTCCAGCTAACGCTCTCCTTAACTACAACTACATCAATTTACATTTGCTAATCCTATGTATTTTCATAATTAGGATGGACTTTAGTTGGTTTTAATGGCTTTTAATGTAAAATAGTGGTGTTATTCGTATGCAGCGTATTTGTATATATCTATTAACGAGTACGTATCTAGTCACCATTAATTAGAGATGTACTTCATTTTTTATCCTGAAATAAATAATTAGACGCTGAACAGCAATACGTAGCTGCATGTCTATTGTAGCTTTTTTTTATTTACGATCTTTCAGCGTAGCAAGATAAATAAAGACATCTTATAACATGGCAGGGTAGACAGAAGGAACTTCCGTTCTGTTTACCAGAGCGAATAAATTGCCATTATCAAATTTGAAAATAAGAAATATTTAATTTCCTCGAGTGGGGATCGAACACTCGCTGTTTCCTACTTTCAGCACAATTTCCACAGAAACGATGCAGAAACGAGCAAATCGATCTTAACACTGGGCATTGTTTACTACAGTAGGGGAAATGAAAGTAATTCAAATTGAATTCATTCCCTGAATCAGGATAAAACTTTACGTTTATAGTCCAACGATGTTTCACTACGCGAATTATAGATATATGAATACGAAAAAAATATATTTACACTGAAAAGCCCACCAAATCCAAATGAAAAACACTGGAAGCGATATAGATCAGGCGCAAAAAGTGTTCGTGCCGCGAATTTTAATTAGGCAATCGTAAACAATCAACTTTTATTCTCTTGCGCCTGCAATAAAATAACTTATTAATTTTATTTCGCAATACTCAGCATGTTAGCTCAACATGCGTAGAATCGTACAAAGTATACTAATTTCATATATTTTTCCTTTTTCTTACAATACCAGGGTAAATACACATAATCTAATGTAACATTATAATACATACTTATTAAACTACACTTCATTCATTCATTTTAGCTTCTATGTAAGCAGTTTTTACAGTATATCGGTTAAATTAAATAGATAGAGACAAAGATTTAATTAATGCCTATTTAAAGAAGACTTCTAAAGCTAGATATTGCTTTCAGTTCTTCATCTTGTATAGCCGCTTCCTCAATGGCATCCGGTTAATCTATGGATCGCAGAGTAGTTTCTTCTGTTTTCAAATACTTTACTTTTATACATTTTGACAACAAATTGATATAAAATTTTAATGTTGATTTCAAAGCACTATGTTATAAGATTTAATTTAACAGACAGACATTGACAGAAATGGGATAAAATTATATGCTTTAGATTTAGAGGAACAAGAGAACAGTAATTTTGGTATATATGAATAATTTTAAATCATAAATATTTTTTTTTTTGTTAATAATTAAAACATCTATCCTCTCAAATAACATCGCACAATACAAAAAGATAGCTGACGTCATAATATGAAAGCCTTATCGCTACTTTGTAATAATTTCCTAAGTAATTCCATATTCTTGAAAAAATTGAAAAGTTATTTTGGAATATACGCAAAATTTACAGGCAATAAATGTCTTATATCTTAAATAATAATTAACGGTACAGATCCATAATCAATGGGCTTCTGCTTGTAAAGATCTTGTAATATTGTAGTATATGTTTATTTGTGTATAGAAAACTATTTCACAGAATACCATTAACAAAAGAGTGTATACTATAGGGTTTTTTTATTAGTAAATAGAATACACCACATACTTTATTGGTTCGTGCCTCTTTCTGCTCTTTTTTTCTTCATTCTTTTTTGTGATTTTGTGTTTTATTAAAACTTTTTTTATGAATAATCATTTGCATAGAGTTGGTATGAGGGCCACTATAGCGGGTTAAATGATCTGCACTCGTAATTATGTCTTTAATTTATATGTCAGAAAAAAACTAATACAAATATTTAGGCCAAGAGCATACATAAAGGGGTAACTTAATTTTCGTGCCAATAAAATAGAAAATATATTTATCTATAGTTTATTATGTCATTTGAATAAGAAATGGGTCGTAAAGTATGAATAGGAAGCTTTTCCGTTTAGTTCTCTCTCGTGTAAGTGTAGCAAGAGACTGTGGCATGAAGTGTATTGAGAGAATATCTGAGTGTAAAACGATGGTTTCAGGTTCGATCTTTTAGCGAGGAATGATTATATTTACTGTTTTTTCCCTACCCGGTTTAAATAAATCTATGAAAACAAATATCCATGAATATTTTTACAAAAATTTTATATCATCTGTAAAGGAAAGGAAAAATGGATATTGGCATAGTACAGAATCAATTTAAAACTTAAATACAGTCATGTAATTTTATATTATGAAACATTTTCATTATTTTATCGCTAATTGGCTCATTTACCTTGTTTATGAAACGTTCACTTACTATGAAAGCTTAATTCAAGTTTATTTCATATTTACACTGAAAAAAATAATAAATTATGTTTTTACAAGAATATGTGAGCTAGAATTTTAAAATTTTGTAAGAAGTTAAACAAATATTTAAAATTAAATCTTATCTACACGCTGTAGTTGCTATTGTACAATACCTATCATTCATTCAATTAATTTCGGAGGGGTTTTATATGTGACATACAGTAGGACTTTCTAAATTTTTACGTATTGTTCACTTGGAAAAAATATATTTAAAAGTGAGAAATATCCACTCAGCGAGTATTTATAGTTAAATTCAACTATCGCTTCGTTATACTTCGTGATATATCGATAAACACACTCTTTTCTTACTTTTTTTTATTAAAGAGACGGCAAACGAGCGTACGGGTCACCTGATGGTAAGTAATCACGTCGTCGCCCACGGCCCCGTGTAACTCCAGAGGAGCTACAGGAGCGTTGCCGTCTTTTATGGTGGATGGGCACAGGGGCCCGGCATTACCTAATGCGAAACGCAGTGGCCAAAGCCACTACTTAAAGCCGGTCTTAAATGCCGGGGGTGGTAACAATCCGGTCGAATCTGCCCATGCGTGTTGCCAATGCTGGCAACGTGACTCTACCATACGCACTTTAGCCGCCTCTTACGACACCATCAGTACCAGGGTGATCCTAATCTAAGCCGGGATCACATGGCAAATATTTTAATTTCTTCCTTGTGATAACGAGGGAAAGCGTGCGTGAATATACAGTAAGATTTAATATATGATTATATTCAGACCGATTTCCATGAAGAAAACGTAGATGGGGTTGGAAATGTGTATACCGTAAGATATTTTAAATTTCACTTTATTATTCATATTCTAAATATATAAAAAAAAATACCCATTATTAATAATTTGTGTGTATTTTAGTATTAAAGTGTACCAAACCGCCTTGTGTACTATTCTACGAGAGTATTTTATTTTTAAAGTAAATGTATTCAAGAGGCCTATCGTGGCGCAGGGGCACAAGCGTGTGATTGTAAACGAGAAACAGATTGTGGATTCAATACTTACTCTAGGAAATATGAAATGTTTTCAAAATAAATATTTGATATTTTTAATTTCTTCGCTCTGGTAACGAGGTCTAAACGCGGCGTTGAGTTTCGCTACACAATAGGCAATGCCTCAAATTCGACGGAAAGTGGTATGAGAACAGAGTGTCTTAACACTAGTTTCGCAAGTTTCCTCTGCCTAACCTGCCATGTGAGTGCCTGCCAAGCTGAAAAAAAATATATGTAAAAGGCACACCATTTAACTCTTATTTTTTGACATATAAATCAAATGCCTAGTTCTGAGCATGTTTTCACTCAGAATACACCTGCAAAGTGATTTTTGCATGTTAAACGCGAAGTAGATTTCCAGAAGGAATTCTTTTCAAAGCACTTTGTTATTTTATTTGTGAACATGTATAATGATGTAGCTTTCTGTTTTATTATTTATCAAATACTGCATCGTGTGAAAGTTGCGGGGAGATACACATATATTTTTTTCTGCTTCACGCTATAACCCGCACATAGCAGGGTAGGTAGAGGGAACCTAATATTAATATACTACGTCCTCATTATTACACTTACACTCCTCATTTTATCTTTTCATTTCAACTTGATATCACCGCGTGATCTTGAGATAATTTTTGACAGCAGATCAGACGGGCAACACAGTGATTCTATACAAGTTGTATTTTTCCCATCAAATTATTTCCTATAATAACAACTCACCGGTACCCTACATTTCACTCCAAAAGTTTGATGATCACTCAATGCGCGAATTAACTCAATCCGGCAACAAGCGAGCAAAAGTAGAAACAAAAATGGATAAGCAGATTCAAAGTTTTGTAAATCTTCAATTGCTAAAGTAACAGAACATTGAAACTTTTCAATCCATTCAATACTTAACGTACGAAATGAAAATTAAAGCTCGCAACGACTTGCATTTCATTCCTCTCGAAGTTTTAAGTTTGGCTTAAATGAAAACACTAAACGCTTATATTTTGTAGGAATTGCTAATTTCTATGCTGTTATAATAAAAAATAGCATCATATAGGTACATGTGACGGATTTTCATTAACACAATTTATACCGTATAGCGAGGCCTGTCGTGGCGCAGCGGCACAAGCGTGTGACTGTAACCGATAAGTTGTGGGTTCGATCTCCACTCGAGGAAACGAAATATTAATATTTTCCATTTAAACATTTAATGTTTTCATTTCTTCGCTCTGGCACAAGGCAAAACGTGGCGTTGAGAAAGTGGGAAACGGAAGTGGAACGGAGTGTCTTAACTCTAGGTCCCCAAGTTCCCTTTGCCTACCCTGCTACCTGCGGGATACAGCGTGAAGCTGAGTATACCGCATAGCGGGGTAAATAGAAACGGAAATAGAACTTGATGCTAAATTGATCATCTCCTCTTACATACAAATAAATAAAATATGCAAATTAATTCTACCAAGTGAGGATAGAACTAACTACCACCGAAATAGAAGGCGCACGCTGTCATTTCTTCTTTCTCCTCCTTCGCTACACGTTAGCGTTAATTAATATAATTTAAAAAAAAAACACTATTTATGCATGCTAGTGTGCTTGTGCTAAGACGGCCTCCAACAGTAACGTTATATTCTAAATTACAATATATTTATTTTCTGTTTCAAATATTGACTAATTGTGGTAATGAAAGAAATATAATTGTTTTTATGGACTTATTTCAAATAAATAAATTTCTAAATGGTATTAATAAATAATATAATTATGTATGTAATAAATTTATTTTAATATTTTTTATTTTTTGTTTCAGGTGGTAAGTTCTGGTCAGATCAGCGCGTAAAAAAAAATCTTTGGTAAATATAATCCTCTCTTCGCTTATTTATTTAATGCTTATTTATTCAATATATCTACAATTTTAGCAAAAATACAGTTAATTAAATTTAATTAAAAGTATTAAAACGAGCTTCTCATCAATTGCAATGAAATTATATATAAAGTCCTCAAAGTTCTAAATTGTATGATCTATTTTAAATGAAACACTTTCATTCATTCATTTCTTCAATTATGGCGTTTCGAGCGTGCCAGTTTAGCACAGTTCACTTCACCTATGTCACGTTGTATGGAGGACTCGCGGGAGGAATTAATCAGTACAAAAGATTGTAAACAATTATATAATACATGTAAAAAAGGTAAAAAAGGTAAAATATTTGTATGTTTTGTTATAGGTGAAGGCAGTATAATTACTGCCTTCACCTATAACAAAACATACAAATATTTACAAAATATACACACAACACATTATGTTAGTAATAAATAATATTTTACATAAATGTTAGTTTATAATCTAATTTTGTTACGTCTTATATATTTACACAACAATTTACATAAAGGACCAAACACAAACATTAACAGACATTGAACATTTAGAGGACGAGGGACTTTATTGGGGAGAACATCATATGGGGACGAGTTAAGTTGGGACAAAAAAAAAGGATGTGAGAAGGGGAATCATCGTCCAGGCCACATTCACACTGCGCACATAAACACTTTTAACCGGATTAATCGCGTATATTGAATGTCTAGTCAGTCTACCCGTGACCACGGACTATTGTAAAGTGTTCGAAACGTCAGGTTTCCCAAAAATGTTTACCATTCAATATACGCGATTAATTATTTGAAATGATTTTTGAATGCTGAAAAAAATAAAAAAAATACTTCAGCCAAAGAAACAATCACAGTTCTAATAATTGTGTAGGTTTTAAAAAAATATTTTCAATTTTATTAAGTAGAGCTTTCTCTTTTTCAAAATGGGCACAAGAAATAATTCGACTGGGCATCGAATCGACAGCTCTCGTGCTTAACGCCGCTTTGCTTAAATACCTAAGTAAAAACATACACTGTGACTGATGCAACAATTACTCGTATAATCAGTATACAAAGTGAAAATTGAGCCTGCAATAATATAAATCATCATAGATCTATAAATGTATATCTACCGTATCAGATTGACAAGATCATTGGGCTTTTAACAACATAGTAGCTTTGTTTGCACATTTCAATGCCAACATATCGTAATTACAATGATTTGAATGCGATTGAATTGGCAATCCTAGTACGTTGGTTGGTTTGTGGGCAAGTCTCATTACAATGTTGGCAATAAAATGAAATTTCTTTTACAAACTTGCACTTGCATAATTCTTTTTTAGCTTCATGTTTTATCCCGCAATTACCAGGGCAAATAGAGATCTTAGTAATATATCAATATATATTAATAGAGACTGCCTGGCGCAATGGCGTAGCTGACTGTAAAAGCGACGGTTATCAGTCCGATGCAGCTTCCCGGATATCATTATTTTTAACTTTTTGATCTGGAAACAAGACAAAGAGTGAAAGTGACTGCCACTCAACGTACAATGACTAGAAAATAAATGAGAAACGGAGAGTCTTAGGTAATTTATAAAAATGTTTACAATGTACAATGTACATATTTACTGTATATATTTGTACATTTGTTTGTAGTACAATAATAATAAACTCAATAGACGTTGTACAACCTTGTAACTCGTAGATCGTAGACTAGTCTAGACTTAAATATCTACAATACGTTAAGATTTTTTTGCTTTTACACATACTAATATAACTCGTGCCAAAATGCGTCGCTTTCATATTTTTTAACAAATTTACTCTTAAAAAGGGCTGGTCTCTTTCCTTTTTTTTGGAAACGTGGTCTTCTAATAAGTATTTCCATAGATTCTTATATTCTTATTTTTTATATTTGTTAAGAATATCGAAGCAAGATTATAAATAGCTTCCTTAAACATAGAAATTAAAATGTTGCGCAATGAGAACGTAGGCAAGTGACTACATCTAAATTGGATAGAGCGCTTGGTTTACTTCAAAGAAGAGCCGATACAAATTTATTTACTTTGCTCTGTTGCATTTGCATTTCATCATAAATAACATATTCTGTTTAAATTTTTCTTGTTTATCAAATAAAAAATGAATAGATAAAGAATAAAATAAATAATAAATGGCTTAATTTATTTCAAATATTATAAGCTAAATGCATATATCTATGATGTTGCATAAAACAAGTAAAATTCTCCTCTTAAATATTTACTTTCAAGACGTCGTTCAACGTCGTCGTTTCTTTCCTTATTAGAGCGAAAAATAATGTATTCCTTCAAAAAATAATATATTTTTTTAAACTCACTACTTTTAATTAACAATAAAAAAAAGTAATTTTGCCAAATATTTGGATTGTCAAAAAGATGCCAAAATAAAAACTTGACATTAAAAATAAATGAGTAAATTATATACAATGTATATTTTAAAGAACATTCGACATATTAATTATTACTACACCATAATCTCCATTAGTACGTTCACAGTCAATGCCAGTTCATCGACCTTGGCTCCATTGAGTGATGTTACATTTCCGTCTCATATTCGTGCCAAACGTAAATACCTACTTTTCTAAAATGAACTGATTTACTTTATAGATATAATGTTATTCTTTTACTTACATAATACATAAAAGACCAACCACTCCCACGGAAATTATTATATTTACATTAATTTTCGTTTCTCTGATTTGGTAAGACACAGTAAAAATTCGCAATAATTTTATTATAGCGTGTTTAAAAAGTATCGCTAATCTATGCCGACAAGTTCGACAATTTTGAATGTTCAGTTAATTGTTGACAGCTGATTTACTTGCACGTTTTGACACGATTTTTGCCTTTTCAAAAAACTGGATCGAGTGTTCTTCTCTCTCGACCCCCTAGGGGGGAGAGGGGTGACGGCATCAAGGCTAGAGCCCTCTTGCCGTAGGTGTCATTCGGCGCCTATCAATATAGGCGCGGCTTTGGGGTTGGACTTTTGGGGGGTCTCTGGTTTCCCTTCAACACGCATAAATCTTTTGCCTTTTCAAAAAACTGGATCGAAAAATCTATATCTATATCACACAAATTTGATACAGATTCCAGTTGTTCTTGAGATAAGCGCGTATAAACATATAAATAACGAAACAAACGTCGAAATAATCGCAATAAATCGTATCTTTAAAGCAACACTCTGTATTTCCATACACGTGACACTGTATTTTGCACAAACGTATACATATATTTGAGCTACATTAGTGTTGCAACGCTATTATTATTGGATGTATTAATAAGCACGCACAGGCGTTGGCCTCGTTATTTACGTATATTGCGTTTCTGATCTTATCTGCATATGTTTATATATGTATTACGGTTTTAATGTCCTTTATTAACACTTTTTCGATTTGAGGCTTAATTTCTTTAATTTAATAGAAACAAATCATATTAACGAGTAAAATATCTTTAGTATGAGAAAGGTTTACATAAAATTAGTCTTAATTATTTAAATTTTTCCTTTTTGGAATGTGATGGAACTCTACGCCATACTTAGTCCAGCGACTAAGTATGGCGTAGAGTTCCATCACTTGACGTTCGTATTTCAGCCTAGACTGCTATATGCAGGACATAATATTAGAGCTAAAAATAGTATTTTTTTGTTCCACATTATGTAAAACAGATAATATTTTGTTGAAAAGTTACTTTTTTGTCTCTGAGGCTCAAAAATTATACATAATGCAACTATCTCATATATGCAGATTTCCGAAGCTTATTTAACAAAGTAAATTGACAATTTCAACTCATGAATAAATAACATGGACGATAAAAATCTTTTATGGCTTTTGCAAAAATAATGAATGAAATTTATCACAGACAGCGTCTAACTGCCGTTTTTATAGTAAACAACATTTTTCGTATGTGCTTCATTTCCTGTACCTTTACAAAACAGGTCTCTGTTAGACGTTAGCTGTTTATCTCTTGATAAACAGCTATATACAAAAATAGCTTCGGGTAATATTTTTGGCATATTTTAGGTGCTATTTATAGCGTGTAAAGATGCATTTTTTTGTTTGCGTGTTATTTAGATTTTGTATGTTTTTTTTTAAACTAACAAATATTTTACTACTAGTCAGGTCCGATTTATTGTCTTGTAAACATGCCTAGAAAGAATGTATTATATTTAAATAATGAACTGCCACATATTTTGTAATTACGCCTTTAAGTAAATTTGAGCTCCTTTAGAAGCCTATTGAGACGCAGGGGCACAAGAGCGCTATTGTAAACGCGACAGTTTGTGGATTGTGAGGAAATGATGAAGGACGCATACCGCGGCGTTAAGTTCCGCGAAGTAAAATGTAACGTCTGACATATTTGTTGTAATGAGAACTGAGTGTCTTAATATTAGGTTACAAAATTCCCTCTGCCAATCCTGCTATGTGCGGGGTACAGTGTAAAGCTAAATTCTTTTTAAAAACCTTAAAAATATGTACAATATTATGAGATATATAAATAAATCAATATCATCCATTTCCCACTTTTACAACATTAGTTCGACATGTGGTTTTCTCCAATGACCGATTAGGGCCTAACTATATTCATAAAGTGCAACCGCTGACCATAATTACTCAGTTTTATTATTTAAGTTAACGCTTGATATTTATTATCGATACATTAAATATCTATGATACAAAGGGTTAAAAATCAATCAATCAATCAATGCAGCGGGTATTAAAAAAAATATACTGATAGAACAAATTATCCCACAAAGGGAACTTAGAAACCTAATGTTAAGACAGTCCATTCCAGGCAGTCCAGTTGAGTGGTGAAACTCAACGCTGCGCTTTGTCATGCCACCAGAGTAAACACATAAAAATATTAAATATTCGCTCGAGCGAGGATTGAACCCACAACCTGTCGCTTTTACAGTCACACGCTACAAATTTAATAAAAAAATATTATCAAAATCAAACTATGCATTTTAAAAAACTTTGCACTTTAAATAAAAAACATATATTAAATTGACCACTTTCTTCGTTAAAACATTCCTATAAAATCCTATAAGTCCCTTAAACACTTAATTACATCAAATTTTACTTTATTTATATAAATCTAACCTTCTAACTCGATTCTTCCTAATAATGCCTCGACAGTGCATTTGTCTTGTCCAGTTTCAGTTTCAGTTCTTTATATATTTTCAACAATAAAAAGGTACCTACGTAAAGATAACAAAGCCAGAATTCTCTAAAATTTTTACACAAAATTCTTTGTTTCAGCAAAACTACACCGTAATACTGAATATGAAACATCAAAACTTTTTACACTTTTAAAGTAATTTAAACTGACCTAAACAAATATTAGTCTCCCTTTGGCGTTAAAAAGTTAAGGCTATTTTTAATACATTTAGAGTAAAATTCATAGAAAAATTAATTTTCGTTTTGTGAATTCTAAATATTTTTATACATATATAGCAATTATGTGATGCAAATGGATTTTATTTTTATAGAAATTGAACGTACTGTTAGAATATGTATTCATTTTCAGATTTATGCTGTATCCAACACACGGTAGGGTAGGCAGAGGGAACTAGGGAACCGTAGTAAAGATACTCCATTCCGTTCCCCACTTTCCATAGAATTTGGGACATTGCGTATTGAGAGAGAGAAGCCGAGAAAAGAGTTCAAAGCCTATAATAAACTATGCTTTGATACGAAGAAATGAAAACATAATATATTTAATTTGATATTACTAAATATATCATTTCCTGAAGTGGGGATCGAACTCCCAACCTGTAGTGTTTAGAGACATACTTATGTGCCCCTGCGCTACGTCTGGTCTCCACGATACAAATAAAGAAAAACAGAAATGTGAAAATTTATGAGTTTTTAGGAATACCCGAAAAAGAAAACTTACCCATATCGAAAATAATAATTACACCGTTATATTTGTAGTGCAAACTTAAGTTTCTCAGTTTTTGTAAGCTGTACTCTGTCATTGAGTTGACAGAGAATCCCAAAATCGGTATGGAACCCTCAGTGGGCGAATTCAACTCGTACTCGACCGGATTTTTTAATAATAAAGCTAAAACAAAGCTTGCTTGTCCTCTGAGATCTGGTAAGTTTCAAAATAGGGAAAGTTCATATCTTAATAGCCCCATATATTCTTTTACCGAAATTATTTCCCACTTCAAGTTATCGGTGCGAAGTTTTAATGGGAGATGACACATTACAAACAACTTGAAGCCTCGCTTGATATGGGTTGTAAACGATGAAATGAAAAAAGTTTTTACGATAAGAATTTGCGTTGGCTCCAGAACAAAATCTTAACGTTTTATAACTTTCACTTGTAGATAGTATAAGTATCTAATAGTGGGACTATATATAGTTGGTTATCTTTGTCATATTGCCATATAATTTAATGTTATACTGTATTTGTTCATATATTTTCTCTACAAATACGTAGTTAGCAAAACTAGGAAATAGAGTGCAAGTCATGATGCTGGGAAACTCAACGCCGCCTTTTGATTAGCTAGACCGGAAACAAAACTATATTTTTTGTTTTTACATGACGTGAAACTAAATGTCATAGAAGTTGACGTATTGATGCTTAAGATAAATAATGCTAAAGTACTTTTTATATCATTTTAGATTATACAAAGTTCATTGTATCATCAGAAAACAAGTAGGTATTGATCACCACTCGGAACTAAATTGCAAAACTAACTCCCTAAGCCTAAATGCGAGTAATACAAAGGTTCTGGTATTTAAAAGGAAATGATGAAGCTAAAAAAAGACAAAAGAAGTAAAATAATTGAATTGTACATTAGATAATTTTAGGGATTTCTTTTTTATGACTTAAAAAGATTATGTCTCGCCTTGTTAAATAAAAATACATAAAGGCTACAAAAGGGAAGGTCTAACAGAATGACCTCTTTCCTGTATTTTACGTCTCTCTCAATGTCGACATGAATTGTCACGTGACAGCAATGACTTGTGTTTATTTTTGAAGCAATCTACCCTAACAGTGACTCACCAAAACTGCGTATAATTTTCACCAGAAATACATGTAATAAGACAAATGATGCTATAGTGGCGCAGTTGGAACGTATATATAACTAGCTTCCCACCCACTGCTTTGCCCGTTTGAATTACACTACTTTAACTCATTTTTTTATTTGTGCTAATAAAATTATCACTTTTAAGATAAAACCTATATATTATAAACTAAAATTCCATCCAAATGAATTAAAATTTTGTAATTGACGTAACGTTTTGAATTATCAATAAAAAAATTTTGAGAGAAAATTGCCAAAATATAACGTGAAAACTACATTTTAATCTTGTTAGCCGTTCCTGAGATTAGCGCTTATAAACGCTCAGACAAACAGATAAACAGACGACATTTGGCATTTGGCTTATTACATTAACAAACGTCCCCTATGACATATTTTAAAATATTTTTCCATGAACAGACAGTGATCAGTTACAGATTTATTATAAGTATCGATAATATTAGTGACCCATATGTGGCTTTTAATTTATGGGAAATCTTTATACCAATTATAGCCTATCACTCTTTCTCTGTTCAGTAGTTTTCGAGTTAAAGTGGAGCAAAAATCTATACTAACAAGCTTTCTCTTAAATGAAATAATTGCGATAGTAAAATGTATAACACAAGAAGGATATAATAGTAGGGAGTTCACATTCTATCTTTGGAAAAGGTCTACAAAATTAATGTTTAAAGTCATTTCCTTAGTTAAAGAGAAAATGCTCCGTACATTTACTGAAATTATTTTCCGTTTACTTTTAACTTGTTATTAAAAATAAAAAAAACTAAGTTACAAAAACCTTTTTTTTATTCAGCTTCGCTCTTTATCCTACGTACAGATGGTACTGGCTATGGAGTGAGTTAAAATAATCCGTTTTCTACTTTACGGCAGATATTTGAAACATTGCGTGGCGAACATAATGTCTTGTTTCCAGAGCTAAAAAAATAAATTAAATCATTCCCTCAAAGGAAAATGAACCCACAACCGTAAAATCTACAGTCAGACGCTGTACTGCTGTGCCATGACGATAAGGCCATAATATATTTAATGTTTATGTAAAATCTTGTTGACGGCTTAAATACTGTAAAATTTTACGCCACATTTTTGACAACATCATTCACGTTTTGAATGTGTAGTGACATTGATATAGACAAGTCGTTAAAATGTACCAGCGCTTGTAATTGTGCGTGCCAAAAGTAAACATGCTCATAAAATCTGTAAAAAGAAGACATTAGTAAGATATTGCTGTTATTTCTGTTTTTTCTATAGAAGACCTAGAGGTAAAAGATTGTGAATTATATATTTATAGTTCTTATCAATTAAACAAAAAATAGCCCTTCGAGAGATGACAACAGTGAAAGCATCAATATAAAATACACAATATTAAAATCAAGTTAAATTAAAAACTTATAAACTAATATATCGAAATCTATTTAATATATTCAAGGGTATAACAGTACACTAGACTCTAGACTACGTAAATACATATATAATGAGCACTCTTCACAACAAATTACTTGAAACGTTCAAGGTAATTTGTATGGCAGGTGCTGAGTTTTCATTAAAACCTTGTTTCTGTTTCAAAGTATAAAGAAGACCGTAGATTTTATGATGTTAACATTGCTACATACGCATACTTAAAATATTATAACATTATTTAGTTATTTTTGTTTATATTTAGACGATGCTAGGTCACCGCTGTCCACCTGTCCCTTGATTTTTCTGTCCGATCATGACCAGGTTGTATGTAACTTGGAAGTAAGACAGTTGAAATTTTCACAGATGTATGTATAGCTGTTATAACTATAAGAAAGGATAAAATATACAATCATCATTATTATTTATTTAGAAAACGTATAAAAAATTGAACGGATTCGAATCCACGCCTTTTGGAATACGGCGCCGGCATACGGGGAGCCATAAAGCTCTTTCGAGATTTTTGTACGTTTCCTAAATAAGTAACATTTTAATAGTAGTAAAAATGTTTGCTTTTTGCTTTTTTTTATACGTATACGTTTTTTATACGTATACTTGAGGCCTACCGTGACGCAGGGGTACAAAAGTGTGACTGTAAACGCTTCGCGTTGTGGGTTCGATTCACACTTGAGGAAATTAAATATTTAATTTTTAGAATTAAATTACTATTTTTAGTTTTCTTTTTTACGCTCTGATTTTAAGGGCGGCGTAGAGCATTGCCATTCAACATGCAATGCTTCAATTGCGGTTGAAAGTGAAGAATGGAACTTAGTCGGTTCTTTTTATTAAAAATTGTGATTAATATATCAAAACATAATCGTGGTTAATAAACCTCTGTTATCTGTATTATATCAATCACAAAACTCCCATAAGGAATGGTTCTCATGGATTCACTTCATTATTTTATAAAAATGTGTATGAACATTTTTTTTTATGGAAAAGACGGCAAACGAGCGTACGGATCACCTGATGGCAAGTGATCACTGTCGCCCACGGCTCCGACCAACTCCAGAGGAGCCACAGGAGCGTTGCCGTCCTTTAAAGTGGATGGGCACCGGGGCCCGGCATTACCCAATGCGAAACGCAGTGGCCAAACCCACTACTTAACGCTGGTCTTAAATGCCGGGGGTGGTAATAATCTGGTCGAGTCTGCCCATGCGTGCTGCCACCACTGGAAACGTGACTCCACCACACGCACCTTAGTCGCCTCCTCGGCAAAAAAATAATGAGGCCTGTCACCGCAGTGACATAAGCGTGTGACTGTAAACGGCAGGTTGTGGGTTTGATCCCCACTCGAGGAAATCAAATATTTAACATTTTTAATTTAAATAGTTATTATTTTCATTTCTTCGCTCTGGAAACAAGGCAAAGCGCGGCGTTGAGTTCCACCACTTACCAGGCAATGCCTCAAATCGGCGGAACGGAGAGTCTTAACACTAGAATCTGAAGTTCCCTCTGATTACCCTACCATGTGCAGCGTGAAGCTGAGTGAGTTACTATTTATTTATATATATATATATATATATATATATATAGATATATATATATATATATATATATATATATATATATATATATATATATATATATATATATATATATACATATATATATATATATATATATATATATATATATATATATATATATATATATATATATATATATATATATATATATATATATATATATATATATATATATATATATATATATATATATATATATATATAATATTTTAATACCAGACAATATAGCGCTACAAATACAAGAAATACTTTTATTGTTAGACTGTTAGTATACAAACATTGTCTTTTATTAATTGCATGAGCGTAGGACGTGACGTCTCGGCAGCTGGAAATATCTGATTATCTCAACAAATTGTCTCGACTCAAATGATTTATGAAGCTCTAAAATATCGGGGGACAAAAAACTACAGTTGTCAAGGGTAAAAAAATAGATTTTACTTAAATTATATAGTATCTGACTGCAAAAGACACAATTCTGAGCTTGACTTTTCGGTCGGGGAAAGAATTGTTTGCATTTCCTGGCTTTAATACGAAAGGGCGGCGTTAGGTTTCGCCAATCAACATACTAAAATTTGAATATACCAAAAAATGTAATATAGTTGGAGGTACGTTTTACTATAATAGGTATGGTTGGACTTGATAGATATAGTTTATAACGTTGATATTTGTTAAGTAAATTCTATTGGCAATAACGAATATATTAAATTAAATAAGTTATACGCTACATCCCTAGCGGATTAGCCAGAGAGAACGAAGCTCCAAACGCAACATACCTCTTTCTTCTCGTCCACTGTCAACCTCTTTATACTTATCCTCCGGGAGGTCATCATGCTTTTACGTGACCTTCCTCTAGTATCGTAGATACTGTGTTTTCGAAGGTCAACCGAGGTCCCTCCTCAACTCTCTTACCAAAAAAAAACTATATATCTAATAAGGATAGCATATATTAAGATAGCATATCTTTTTTAAATAAAAGAAAACAGTATGTAAAAGTGATAAATCTAATTTTTAATGTTGTATAGAGGTTATTGTCCACAAACGTATAAACGTATAAAATAAAATAAAATTATTGAGGCCAGTTTTAATATATAAAATCAGTATTTTTTTCGAAGCACAGCTCGTCAGTGGGAAGGATGCGAATTCTCTAGGGCGGTGAAAATGAAAAGCAATAAAGGGGAATGAAAAATTGACGTGATTCAAGCGTTGATTGTAAAATGCATTCTCGATGTAATTTCGTTTGATTTCCAACATTGTTTGTGCAGGAAATGATTATAATGTGTTTTGAATGATAACGAGGGTTTTATAAGGAGTTTCTTTCAATAGATACCTCTTTTTTAATGAAAAAGAGAATCTGATATTGGAAATTTGTAAGATTTTTTTATAAAAATGTGCAGTCATGTGCTTAGATTTCATGAGCTTCGTGACTTTTTGGGAGACAGTGACCAAGTCGTCATTCGTTTACACTATGTTACACTATCTTCTTTGAATTTAACTAATTATGTATCTATTTAATGGTAATGCTGAATGGTGGAAACCACTAACGTATTTTATTAGAGGTAGACAGTGGGCCACGTTGTGGGTTCAATTCACTAAAGTGGGCTAAAAGAGATGGACAAATTCCTTTTAACAAATAATTAAACAGAATACAATGTTAGATTTCACTTATAAACACCTAATATCTCAAATCCCTAAAATCGAAGGGGCAGAATGAATGTAAAGCTGAAAACACTAAGATAAAAAAATGTTATTGCACGTGTAATGATTAATATTTGTCATATTAATAAACAAAGTCATATTAATAGATAATGTATTGTCATATTATTAAATAATGTATTCGCAAAAATAAATTTAATTGTAAGTTACTGTAAAATGCAATTGTCATTGAATGTAACCAAGTATTTTTAAACCCTATTATAATTCTTTTATGCCCTTTCCGCCGAATTTGAGTCATTGGCGTGTGCCGGATGACGAGTTTCGGAACTCAATGCCACGCCTTTCCTTGTTGAAAGAGAGAAGAGTTGAAAATATTTAAATCACATTTTCTCGGGTGGAGGTGGAACTGACAATCTGTCGCTTACAATCGCAAGCTTGTGCCCCTGCGCAACGAAAAGCCTCAGGCGTAATTTTCTCACAGAACATAAATACCATACATCAGAGTAAAAAATATACGAAAATCTTAATATTAAAACTATATTTATATTTAAAACTCAAATAAATTTAACATCGTTTCCATAAATTTATTAAAAAAAATCATTTAAATTTTCATGCACAAAAAACACCATATTCAAATTTAACATACCTAACCTCATTTACGACGCATACTTTGTGAATATTTTAATTAAAGGAGCATTTTCTTTCTCACGAGATATTTTGGAGTCGAAATCTTAAAATTGGTAGTATGAGGAAGATTTTAGAGAAGCGTCGCGAGGCTCGTGACATTTAATTACCACACGTTAATTCCTGGGCTAAAATTATTTCATATTTTACATACCACTATGTAAAATTCTTTGTACTTTTCATATAACAGGAAAGGCAAAGAAAAACCAGGGTCGAAAAATTCTGCTCTATGCTTTACGCCCTAAGAGAAAGTATATGAAAACTGAACCCAAAAGCATCATATTTACAGTTATACTTTAACACTTGGCTCCACGATTGCCTATGCTTTATGTTGTAAAATCTTTAGTAAGTGAGAAAAAAGTTTGACTAACAACCTATATTCGAAACTAATGGACTTAGTAATAAAAAGTTAATGTATGACTAGGAAGATTCGGAGTGCACCAGGAGAGAATTCCCTAAAATTTCTACTGAAACTGAAAAAAAGAGAGATTTTTTATACCACGCATAAAGTTTGCACAAGCAAAGTTTCAGGTGTTAGGATACTCGATTGTGTATATACATCTTTATCCTATAACATATGAAAATAGCGATCAAATGACATAAAGAAAAATAAAAACGTAACACGTCTATTAATTATTTATATACATACATACATATATCATACAGACACCCAATTAATTACTCATTACATTCATGCGCCGCTCTATTCTTCTGTTTTAATGAAATAATTATGATCATATAACGTTATGAGCTAACGAACTTTTGTATGTTTTGTGTTTTTGACGTACAGCCCTTGTTTCTTATTATTGTTAATGTTTTTGAGAACCGTCGTGGCGCAGCAGCAGGGGCACAAGCGTGTGACGCGTGTGTAAACATGGCAGGTTGTGAATTTGATCCCCCATCGAAGGAATTGAATATTTAATATTTTCAAATATACCTAATATTGAATATTTTCATTTTTACGTTCTGTCTACCCTGACGGGATACAGTACAGGTAAAATTACAGCTTTACTATTATGGTGCATGTGAACCCAGAAGCATCCACCCAAAGGCTCCACAATTGCCAATTCTTTTTTTTAATAGTCTTTTAAAACAGTGAAGTGCTGGAACTCAACGCCGCTCTTCGTTTTGTCAACAGGGCAAGGAAATCAAAACATTAGTAATAATTCACATATTTCCCCACATTGTAATAGAACCCACAACCGCGGCATTTACAGTTAGACTCTCAGGTGCAATAATAATTTAATTTGTATAGATGATAAGGAAATTAAACAAAATAATAAGATAAAAAGAGGCCGCCCATGGACATAAGCGTGTGGCTGTAAATGCGACAGCTTGTAAGTTCGATCCCGACTCTAATCACGGAGGAAATGAAACACTAAATATCTTCAATTTAAATTTTAAATGTATTCATTTCTTTGCTCTGGTAACAAGACAATACACGGCGTTGAGTTCTGTCACGCAATTCGTCAAATTTGGCGGAAATTGGGAAACGGAACGGAGTGTTTTAAGTTCCCTGCCTACCTGTGAAGTTGAAAAAAAAGGGCACACACTAAGTGTCTGTAGTGGTACAGCATTAAAAAAAAATCCAAATAAATTTCAGTATACAATTTATCGCACATTTTACACTTTTCGTCATTTTAACAAACAAAAAACATACGTTAAAAAGCCATAAGCTTATGAGGCTACGTATAAAAGTTCTTGACTCTAAGCTGTGTTTATAAATGCAACTATAAGTTGTAGTTGTAGTTGTACTTGTACTTCTGTTACTGGTACATAACAGTTTACCGGAGAGAAGACTCTCGAGAAATGATTAGCTTTACCCAAGCGGGACTCTTTTGAGGTTTTAATATAAAAAATGAATGAGAGTATGTATGTACGGTCTATAATATTTTCATACTATTCCTCTGGCCGTTATATACCTATTTTAAATCAAAAGCTAAACTTTCATGTTATTATAATTATAAGTTTATGAAAAATTGTTAAAGATCTTAAATCTATAGATTAGTCTATTTACAGAGCGTTTTAACAGAATGAGATTTTTATTAAAAAATAATAAAATCCCGGACATAAAAAATCCTTTTCAATTTAAAAAAACATTGAAATTGGTTTATTCAACACAGATACTTGTATATAAGCAAACACATGGGAAACCTACACACCCTATTTCTTGATGATTCAACTCGAACTTGAGAAACTTATTAATGAAGCCAGAAAGTTAACTAGTTACTATCAAATTAAAAACGTGACTTCCACCAGAGTTAGTCATACTATAAATACAAGATTAACAATTATACCATAAACTGGATATCCTATTGAATAATTCACAAACGTACAAAATCTAGTATAACCAACTATAAATTAGTTTAACGAAAAAAATATACAAACGAGCATTTTATTCATACTTCAATCAAAACCTTATTAAGCAATGTAATAGCGAAACTAATTTGAATTTTGAATCGTAAATAATAATTTTAATAAGGCTAATCGTGGCAGGCACAAGCGTGCAATATAGAAACAAAAGGTGGCAGGTTGGAGCTCAACTCGATGAAGTGAAATATTTTATTTTTTTTCACTTGGGCAGAGTGCGGCGTTAAACTCCGCCATTCAATACGCAATACCAATTTCCAAGTTCATCCAACTTTCCCTGCCAATGGTGGAATACAGCAAGAAGCTAAAACAAAGATTTGATATAAAACTTAGAATATTCTCTGAAATCCAGTCATTGTCCGTGACAAACGCACCTCTAAGAAAATTAAATAAAGAAAAAAAGATTACAATAATTAACTAATACACATATGTACTACTTAATATTATTTGTTTGTCAGATATTCTAAATTTTTTTTCACGACACTAATTTCTTGACTTTTCGCTTTAATTTGGGATTTTACGTCTATAATGTATAAGAAATTAAATATAAATGCATGTTTTTGTAGTTTTTCATTAAAATAATTGCATTGCACAACAACCAACATGCCGTCAAGTACTGTACCACTGCTTACCTGCCTGCTGCGTATATCTTTGTAGTTCGATTAAAGATTTTAATAGGAAAATATTTCTTCATTTCATTATACTCCTACATTGATATGCATCACAAAAGCGGAGCAGGTCTGTAGAGTTGCACTTGAGTGACTGGCACACAATTTACCGTACGCTCTTCACGTCACATCACCGCAGTTAATAATAAATATACAAATTTTCTACGTACAAGAGCATGAGGTGCTTCATATTAAAGGAAAATAGCTCAGATTATATTCATCCTTATAAATCTTTAAAGACTAGAATACTCCCTTGCATAGATACCGCAGGGATGCTTAAAGAGATTATTAGATTCATGACTTCGAAATATTAAACATTTTTTTGTAAAATTTTAAATTACTTATACTGTTTTTTAGCTCCACGCTTCATACCGCACATGGTAGGGCAGGCAGTGGGTACTTGGGAACTTAGTGTTTAGACACTCCGTTTTCAGGTTAATAGTTCCATTTCCATTTGACGCCGACTTCACAAAAGGAAAAATCATATTAAATTTTCTTTTTTTCGAGTGAGGGAACCATAATATAAAATGGTATTATACATCCCCTTGTGAGTAAGAAGCAATTGCAGTACAAGTCATGGTTCTAGAATTTTTAAGCTACATAATATTTTTATATTAAAATAAGGAAATAAGAACCGACAAGTATATTTAAGTCGCCTTGCAAAGGATTTAAATTCTACAACGAATGGAATGGAAAGTAATAAAAGAAAATGTAAAATTTACGGCTATGACCTCATACGGTGCGTTTTAACTCATTCATTATCCGACATCGATAAATAAAAAGAGAGAAAAGCAAAAGAGTATTCAGAATTATATTAACTTTATTCTCATGACTAACTCTGAAACCATCATAGTGCAACGGAAAAGGATCTAAGCGAGGTTGTGAGTTCTATCGCCGTCAGGGAACTAAATTAATGTCATTGCCCTGTTCTGGTACAGCAAAATGCTGCTTTGAGATCCAATATTCAACGCCCGAATCAAAATTATGTATAGTAAAAATTGTCTTTATATTATTAGCCATTGTTTGCTGCTCGCAGTTTCTAATTGTGCGTAAAACTGAATAAAAATATATTGACTTTATAATTTATATCTAACTGTAACCAAACCACCGGGTTCAGATCCTATTGATACTTAGTTTTCTTTTGTGTTATTCGTCAAATAAGTTAAAGTGCTGCGTTAATTTGTACGGAAGGAAACTTACTTAATATACATGTAAATAAAGAAAAAAATGAAGAAAAACAAACGTACGCTTTTTTATAGATTATATACGTATACGCGATGCCTGATTAGCTTTATTTAACCGTGTGTTTATATATGGAAATTACAGGTTCTTAAAAATAAATAAGAAACAATGGACGAAATGATCTATGTTAACTCAGCCTTTGCAAAACACAAGAAAAATAGAACAATAAATATATTTTTATCATTATTACTAACATAAAGTTCACTGTCTAAAAGTCATAAAGTCTACAACTAACTTATCACTAATTGGATTCTTATTTTATTTATAATACATATGAAAACCATATTCTCGTGTATATTTTGTGTGTCTTTTATATGACCATATTAAAACTCCCTAAAAGTTTGTGGTAAACATTTTCCGGTAAAAGTTGTTTAATAAAATTCATCGCGAACCTTATAACGTTGCCCTCACACGGCCTGTTGCCGGCGCATTCTTTGCGAATTTCTCTTCGTCTTCAAATATTTTAATTAGTGGGACATCAAGTTATCATAAAAGAATTTTAAATATTCGAGTAAAATTTTATCATAATTATGTTAAAATATTTCGAATAGCAGTTCCGGAATATAAGAAATATAGTAACACTGAAACAGGCTTTTATTTAGTAGGCAGTCTGAAGAGCCATCAATGGATTCTTTAATTTCATCATGAGAACAGCTCGATGGTACCTACTATAATTTTGTATTTTAATCTAATCTACATATAGTTGCCAAGTGTAGGTATTTCTTAGTTACTATTTAGATTTTGTTGTCAAATTAGTAAAAGCGTGTTATAAAGCAACTATTTTCTATACAAGAAAGGCGCAGGGAAGAAGAAACTTAGTGTTTAAAACACTCTGTTTCCAACATTGTTTTCATTTTTCGAAAAAAAATCTTGATGGTAACTGAAATATACGTACTTTTGTTGTTGCGAATACATACGTAAATGTAAGGCAAAGTGTGAGGTATATGTAAGTGTAAAGAAAGGAAAAAATGTAAAGTGGTGTTTCTAGTATTGTATAAATTGAATAGCTAATTAACTTTAACCCTTGTTTAGTTTGACATGGATCCCTCCTCAAGTACATTTTGGTGCTTCCGGTGAGGTTAGATTATACTTACATTGCGGTTAAAGAAAAACAGGAGAGTTTTTCAATATTTAAAAAATAAATAAATAAAAATTCTTTTTCTTTTATTGGATTTATTAAAAATGCATACAAAAATCTGCTTATTCGGGTTTATAGTATAAATATATCAAATTGTTGTTTAATCTGAATAAACTGGAAAATCTTAATGCTGTTGATTCTACAAATTAACTTGTTAGTGTACTATCGGCTACGTAACAAAGTTAGAAAAACACAGTTGAAAAGCTTCTTAAAGAGATCCAATCAATTATGTCTTACGACGTCACTGTAGTTCAAAACATGGCCATGGACACACTGAAACGCAATACGTAACTAACGAATTGAATAGAAAATTACTTATATCATGTTCGTCCTGTTGGGGCTTCTTAACTTGGACACTAAATACCTAATAAGTGGATTAGATAGCTTGGTATTATTTTCTGGTTTTATATCTCTTTAGACCTAAATCCTTCTGATTTATATTCTTAGAAAACATTTAAAAAAATAAACCATATGTCCATTTTCATTGATAAATTATATTTCACGCATGCCATAATCTCTCTTTGTGTTGTGGGCGACTAAACAACGAGACGTTTTCGGGGTGTGCTTATTGCATTTTATGAATTTTTACCTTTTATTTGATACTTATATATGGTTGGATGTATACAAATTTATAATCCGCCATCTTGTGTGGGAGGACATTTTGAATAAACCAAACTAAAGTCGTTATCCAAATTTCAGCTCAGTCGCGTAACAGGAAGTAAATCAAATTGAGCTTTTAAAATTCCACATACACGATAATTCAAATAAAAATATTTAGCCTAAAACATAAAAACAATCATATGCATGTATAGGCCTACACAACAAGAAAAAAAACAAAGTAAACTAAATGAACAACGCTACATACAATTTGAATCAGCGAGAACGGAGTTGAATGTGCGCTACTTTGTTAAAATTAATTATGTGAACCATGCAAACTTCAATTGCTCGTAGTCGCTGCCATGTCACGAGCTTGTTGAATTGTAAAAACAATCAGTTTACCGTATAACGTTATTATAACGACGTAAATTTTGTATACGTTTGATCTTTTACGCTTTTGTTACGCATTCAGTAAGATAGGAGATCCTTAAATAAAATTGAATTAAAATTCAAATCAATTGAATGATTGAAGATCCGCTAAAGAAATTCGTCTTAGTTACTTATGAACATACATATAAGCAAATTGCTATATAACAAACAAAAGAAAGACATATATATATATATATATATATATATATATATATATATATATATATATATATATATATATATATATATATATATATATATATATATATATATTATATATATATATATATATATATATATATATATATATATATATATATATATATATATATATATATATATATATATATATATATATATATATATATATATATATATATATATATATATATATATATATATATATATATATATATATATATATATATTGTTATTATTTTATAATATTAAATACTTTTACAAATAAAACAACGTGCTATTTTGAGAAGACGGTGAACGACTGACTTTTATTAATATTCATTCATATCATATCATATTCAGTTATATACATACATACATCATAGATGGCGCTACTAGTTGGTTTTAACACCGATTTTGAGTACAATTATAATACCCCCACTCTCAAAATACAGCTAGACCATAACAAATTACAATTTTACATTTAATAACCCTAATATTTTTAAAAATTTGTGATGCTTAACAGAGTTTAAACCTTTTGTCAATATATCTGCGGGCATGTCCCCTGTGGGCAAGTAATTAACTTTAATAATTTTATTAGATATAACTTCTCTACAATAATGAAATCTGACATCTATGTGTTTAGTTCTACTATGAAATACAGGATTTTCTGACAATTTTAGAGCACTTTGATTGTCATTACACACATTAATTACATATTTTTGCCCAGTTATCTCCTTTTGAATATTAGACAAATATACACCTTCCCTACAACTCTCTGTAATTGCCATGTATTCGGCTTCGGTACTAGAGAGTGCTACAGTTCTTTGCTTTTTACAACCCCATGATATGGCAGCTCCAGAGAGCATAAAACAGAATCCTGTATAAGATTTCCTATCTACAGGATTATTAGCCCAATCTGCATCACAATAACCTTGAATATTAACATTACCATTTATACAATATTTTAAACCTAAACTTTTAGTTCCTTTCAAATATTTTAATATTATCTTAGCATATAACCAATGCTCATTGCTATGACTGTTATTAAATTGACTCAAAAATCCTACAGCATAAGCTATATCAGGCCTTGTAAGTATAGCCAAGTACATTAAGCTTCCAATGAGCTGTTGGTATGGATTATTACATTTTATATCTTGATTCTTTACAGTACTTAATTTAACCTCAATAGGTGTATCAACTGACTTACATTCGGTCATATTAAATTTACATAACAGTTTTTCAATATACTTTTCTTGACTCAATGTAATAATATTATTTTCTTTATCAATATTGACAGTTATACCAAGACAATTTTTAATAACCCCTAAATCTTTAATTTTAAAATGACTACTTAGAATCTCTTTTACATTTAACATTTCACTGTCATCATTTGAAAATATAAAAAAATCATCTACATATAGAGTTATGATAGTTCTGAGACCTCTTGCTAATTTAATATATAAACAGGGCTCTAATTTTGATTTTGTATAACCATTAGCTAACATAGTGCTATCTACCTTTTTATGCCACGCTCTTGAAGATTGTTTGAGACCATATATTGCCTTTTTTAACCTTAGAACTTTAGATTTATTATTATCAATTGAACACTTGAAGCAATCTAGTAACTCCATATATATTGACTCATCCAACTCTCCATTCAAAAACGCAGTTTTTACATCCAAATGAGCAGTATTTAAATTAAGTTGCACAGCTAAGGCAAACAATAAACGTAAAGTAGTATGTCTTACCACGGGTGAAAAAGTTTCTGTGTAATCAATACCACATTTTTGATTAAAACCTTTTGCAACTAGTCTAGCACGGAAAGTAACATTATTCTCACTATCATATTTTTTCTTTAGGACCCACTTACACTTCACTATAGTTTTTTCCTTAGGAGCATCTGCTATTTCCCAAGCATCATTATCATGAAAACACTGCAACTCTTCATTAACAGCTTTAAGCCAATGGTCTCTCTCCGGACCTTGTAAAGCTTCCTCTAAGGACAGATCACCAATATCTGCACTCGAGCTCTCTGTACACATATTTGAAAAACCATACCAATCTGGCTGACGTTTTGCTCTAGCCGGCATGCTTTTCACAACACTCTTCGAAGAACTGTCTGAGCTTTCATCATCACTTGGTACAAATGTGACATCAGAACCATTATTTATGGAGACAAATGAATCGTCTGACTGACCATCATCCCCCACTGAATCCAAAGTCGGCTCTTCTTCATTTGTTTGAGTTTCTGAACTTTGGTTGTCAACTGTCACTTGACTGTCATTCGAATCCTTCTCAACAATAAAGACATCTCGACTTGTTGTCACTGATTTAGTCTTAGGATTGTAGACTCTATATCCCTTCACATCTTCAGCATACCCCACTAATATACACTCTTCAGATTTTGTGTCCCACTTTTGTCTTTTTTGTTTAGGCACATGTTTCATTACAACACTTCCAAACACTCTAAGGTGACTAATATCAGGTCTACTATTAGTCCACAGCTCATATGGTGTTTTATAAATTAGTCCAACTGATACAGTCCGGTTCTGCAAATAAACAGCAGTATTAGTGGCCTCTGCCCAGAACTCCTTGCTCAGATCAACATCATACAACAAACATCTAGCCTTTTCAACAATTGTTCTATTCATCCGCTCACACAATCCATTCTGTTGTGGAGTATAATAATTTGTCTTCTGGTGTAATATGCCTTTATGCTTTAGAAAATTTTCAAATTCACTACTGCAAAATTCACCACCATTGTCACTTCGTAGCACCTTAATTTTCCTATCAAGTAAATTCTCAACTCTGGCTACATAAGTTTTAAAGCATTGAAAAGCTTCATTTTTATTTTTTAAGAAATATATGTATGTCATGCGACTATAATCATCTATGAAAATAACAAAGTACCTTGATCCACCTAGAGAAGTTGTTTCCATAGGCCCGCACACATCTGTATGCACTATTTCCAAAAGTTGAGTGCTCCTGTTTCCACTGCTTGAAAAAGGTAAACGACTCTGCTTCCCTTTACAACATGTAACGCAGGAAATTGTGTTTGTAGTTGCATGTTCAATAGTAATACCTTCTACAGCATCCTGCATTTTTTTTAAGTAACTATTATTGACGTGACCAAGTCTTCGATGCCACTTTTCATTTGATACAACTGCTGCAGCTGATAGATGTACTGGAGTATTAAGTTTATACACCCCATTGAACAATGTGGCTGTCGCTACCAAGACATCTTTTTTATTGTAAATATCACAACCATTGTTTCTGAAAATTACTCTATTTCCTTTGTTTATTAACTGACTTACGGACAGCAAGTTAGTAGTCAGACTTGGAACACACATAACCTCTTCCACTGTCACATCAAAGTTGCAATTATCAGTGCACGTAGTAATCTGCACCTCACCGGTACATATAACTGGTACTTTACTTTCATTTGCAACAACAATCTCCTTAGATTGTTCATAAGTTGCGTTTTTTATCCAATGTTCATTTGCTGACAAATGCACGCTTGCTCCCGAGTCAACATACCAGTCTAATTTACTGTAGGCGCCATTTAGAAACACTGCATTAAATGCATTGGTTTGCTTGTGATCCATTTCTTTGGATTTTGTTAAGATTGGACACTGATTCCGGTAATGACCTACTTTGTTGCACTTGAAACATTTAATCGCTTTCTTATTTGACTGACCGCCATCTTTTACTTGGTTATTCTTGTCTGTGGAATTATGTTTCCATTGCTTCCACTTGTTTTTGTTTCTGAAAACACCAAAAGCGGCGCTGTCACTGTCATTCATGTTCACTTCCGCTTCCATATCTAACAATTTAGATTTAATGGCGTCCGTAGTTATACGCATTCCTGAGTGCTCTATGGCCATAATCATTGGCGAAAAATTTTCTGTTAGCCCTGCCAACAATAATGAACCAATCCACTCATCATTTATATTAAAACCAGTTCCTGCCAATTTCTGACCCGTCTCCACTAACTTAGTTACGTAGTTATTCATTGAAGTACATTTTTCTAGTCTTATAGAAATGAGATTTCTTAGCAAACTAATTCTCCTTGTAAAACCTGAATCATCATACAAAGATTTTAATTTGTCCCATAGTTCCTTTGTAGTTTTTACTTCTTTTATATGAACATAAATGGATGGATCTATAGTTAATACTAATTTGGCTCTAGTCTTAGCATCATCTGCTGCTGCAACTGGTTGACCTTGCTCTGTCTTGATGCATCCTAGCGTGCCTTCTAACACTAGAAAGTTCTCTGCCGCAAAGCACCACTCACTATAGTTCTCACGTCCTTTAAGTTTAGGTACGCTCACTATGTAATTTGAGTTCGTCGCCATTGTTGCACATGTACAAAATAACCGCACAAAAAAACACTACTGTCTCTCTTACTGCAACGGATTATCAAAAGTCTAGATATCACTCTGTCGCGAGAAACTAGTATTTAGGACCAGGAACGGCCTGGGCCCATAACCTGTTATTATTTTATAATATTAAATACTTTTACAAATAAAACAACGTGCTATTTGAGAAGACGGTGAACGACTGACTTTTATTAATATTCATTCATATCATACCATATTCAGTTATATACATACATACATCATAGATGGCGCTACTAGTTGGTTTTAACACCGATTTTGAGTACAATTATAATATATATATATATATATATATATATATATATATATATATATATATATATATATATATATATATATATATATATATATATATATATATATATATATATATATATATATATATATATATATATATATATATATATATATATATATATGTATACATATATATATATACATATATATATATATATATATAGAAAGTTAACTAGTTACTATCAAATTAAAAACGTGACTTCCACCAGAGTTAGTCATACTATAAATACAAGATTAACAATTATACCATAAACTGGATATATATAATGAATAATTCACAAACGTACAAAATCTAGTATAACCAACTATAAATTAGTTAACGAAAAAAATATACAATCGAGCATTTTATTCATACTTCAATCAAAACCTTATTAAGCAATGTAATAGCGAAACTAATTTGAATGTTGAATCGTAAATAATAACTTCAATAAAGCTAATCATGGCGGGCACAAGCGTGCAACTTAGACACAAAAGGTTGCAGGTTCGAGTCTAACTGGATGAAGTGAAATATTTTGTTTTTTTTCGCTTGGGTAGAGTGCGGCGTTGAGCTCCGACACTAAATACGCAATAACAATGTCCAAGTACATCCAGCTTTCCTTGCCAAACAAAGGTGGAATACAGCGAGAAGCTGAAACAAAGATTTCATTTAAGTTTGAATATTCTCTGAAAGCCAATCATTGCGTAAAGACAAACGCATCTCTAAGTAAATAATATAAGGAAAAAAAGATTACAATAAATAACTATTACACGTAGAACATCTACTTAATATTATTTGTTTGTCAGATATTCTAAATTTTTTTTTATTACAAGCAAGTATGAGAGTATGTACGTACTAATTTCACGACACTAATTTCTTGACTTTTCGCTTTAATTTGGGATTTTACGTCTATAATGTATAAGAAATTAAATATAAATGCATGTTTTTGTAGTTTTTCATTAAAATAATTGCATTGCACAACAACCAACATGCCGTCAAGTACTGTACCACTGCTTACCTGCCTGCTGCGTATATCTTTGTAGTTCGATTAAAGATTTTAATAGGAAAATATTTCTTCATTTCATCATACTCCTACATTGATATGCATCACAAAAGCGGAGCAGGTCTGTAGAGTTGCACTTGAGTGACTGGCACACAATTTACCGTACGCTCTTCACGTCATATCACCGCAGTTAATAATAAATATACGAATTTTCTACGTACAAGAGCATGAGGTGCTTCATATTGAAGGAAAATAGCTCAGATTATATTCATCCTTATAAATCTTTAAAGACTAGAATATCTCCCTAGCATAGATACCACAGGGATGCTTAAAGAGATTATTAGATTCATGACTTCGAAGTATTAATAAAAAAATGTTTAATTTTTTTGTAAAATTTTAAAATTACTTATACTGTTTTTAGCTTCACGCTTCATACCGCACATAATAGGGCAAGCAGTGGCAACTTAGGAACTTAGTGTTTAGACACTCCATTTAAATAGTTCTGTTCCCATTTTATGCTGACATTGCCACAGGGAATAAAAAAAGATATTAAATATTTCATTTCTAGTGAGGATCAAACTTGTAACTTGTATTTTCCCAAGGTACACTAGGTTTCCAAGGTTCTTGTGCTAACCATGCTACGTGTAGAATACAGCGTGAAGCTTAAAGATAAGACTCCGAGGGACACTCACAAGCACAATGTGTATTAAACGTTATCAGTGACACATGGATTTTATTTTCAATCATTTATAATTCAGTGAAATTAAAAAGATATTATTTTCAGCAGACGTTGTATGGGCACATTTTTGACCCAAAACCAGAAGAGCTATAATATAAAATGGTTTCATACATCCCCTTGTGAATAAGAAGCAATTCCAGTACAAGTCATGGTTCTAGAATTTTTAAGCTACATAATATTTTTATATTAAAATAAGGAAATAAAAACCGACAAGTATATTTAAGTCGCCTTGCACAGGATTTAAATTCTACAACGAATGGAATGGAAAGTAATAAAAGAAAATGTAAAATTTACGGCTATGACCTCATACGGTGCGTTTTAATTCATTCATTATCCGACATCGATAAATAAAAAGAGAGAAAAGCAAAAGATTATTCAGAATTATATTAACTTTTTCTCATGACTACCTTTGGGTTCTACCGCCGTCAGGGAACTAAATTAATGTCAAGGCCCTGTTCTGGTATGGCAAAATGCTGCTTTGAGATCCGATATTCAACGCCCAAATCAAAATTTTGTATAATAAAAATTGTCTTTATATTATTAGCCACTCCTTGCTACTCGCAGTTTCTAGTTGTGCGTGAAACTGAATAAAAATATATTGACTTTATAATTTATATCTGACTGTAGCCATAACACCGGGTTGAGATCCCGTTGATACTTAGTTCTCGTTTATTAAGTTTGTTATTCGTCAAATAAGTTAGAGTACAGCGTTAATTTATACGGAAGGAAACTATCTTATTATACACAGACACAAAGCACAATCTATGTACGTGTAAATAAAGAAAGAAATGAAGAAAAAGAAACGTACGTTTACTTTTATAGAATATATACGTATACACGATGCCTGATGCTTATTACACCGTGTGTTTATACGTGGAAATTACAGATTCTTAAAAATAAATAAGAAACAATGGACGAAATTATCTATGTTAACTAAGCCTTTGCAAAACACAAGAAAAATAGAACAATAAATATATTTTTATCATTATTACTAACATAAAGTTCACTGTCTAAAATTCATAAAGTCTACAACTAACTTATCACTAATTGGATTCTTACTTTATTTATAATACATATCAAAACCATATTCTCGTGTATATTTTGTGTGTGTTTTTATATGACCATATTAAAACTCCCTAAAAGTTTGTGGAAAACATTTTCCGGTAAAAGTTGTTTAATAAAATTCATTGCGAACCTTATAACGTTGCCCTCACACGGCCTGTTGCCGGCGCATTCTTTGCGAATTTCTGTTCGCCTTCAAATATTTTAATTAGTGGGACATCAAGTTATCATAAAAGAATTTTAAATATTCGAGTAAAATTTTATCATAATTATGTTAAAATATTTCGAATAGCAGTTCCGGAATATAAGAAATATAGTAACACTGAAACAGGCTTTTATTTAGTAGGCAGTCTGAACAATCAATGGATTCTTTAATTCCATCATCAGACCAGTTCGATGGTGCAATAACATTGTATTTTAATCTAATCTACATATAATTTGCGTCTATAATTGTAGTTTATCATCAAAATAATTGCATTTTGCAACCATGAGTCGACAACCAACGTGCCGTCAGGTACTGTACCACTGCTCCACAATAGCTTGATATAGCTTTGCAGTTTGATTAAAGATTTTAATAAGAAAATATTTCTTTATTTCATTATACTCCTACATTGATATGCATCACAAAATCGGAGCAGGTCTGTAGAGTTGCACTTGAAGGACTGGCACACAGTTTATCGTGCGCTCTTCACGTGATATCACCGCAGTTAATAATAAATATACGAATTTTCTACGCACAAGACCATGAGATGCTTCATATTAAAGGAAAATAGCTTAGATTATATTCATTCTTATAATCTTTTATACTCGACGGTACTATAATATAGTAATTTCATATAATCTGCATAAAATTACCAAGTGTGGGTATTTATTAGTTACTACTAAGATTAATAAAAGCGTGTTAAAAAGCACCTTCACGGCTTTTCTATACAAAAAAAAGCTCAGGGAAGAAGAAACTTAGTGTTTAAAACACTCTTTCCCACTTTGTTTTCATTTTTCGAAAAAAAACTTAATGGTAACTGAAAAATACGTACTTTTGTTGTTGAAAATACATACGTAAAGGTAAAGCAAGGTGGGAGGTATATGTAAGTGTAAAGAAAAGAAAAAATGTAAAGTGGTGTTTCTATTATTGTATAAATTGAATAGGTAATTAACTTTAACCCTTGTTAGGTTTGACATGGATCCCTCCTCAAGTACATTTTGGTGTTTCCGGTGAAATTAAATTATACTTACAGTGCGGTTAAAGGAAAACATGGAAATTTTTCAATATTTACAAAATAAATAAATAAAAATTATTTTTCTTTTATTGGATTTATTAAAAATGAATACAAAAACACACTTATTCAGGTTTATAGTATAAATATATCAAATTGTTGTTGAATCTGAATAAATTTGAAAATCTTCAAGTTGTTGATTCTACAAATTAACTGGTTAGTGTATTTTGGGCTACTTAACGAGGTTAGAAAACATTGTTGAAACGTTCTTCATAGACCCAATTTTTGAAAATTTTGATAAATAATTCTTTTACGCTTGTCACAAACTCTTTTTGTTGCTGGCGACTGTACAGTGGAATTTTTACATTGCTACCCAAAAATCATTGATAAAAACTGTCATTTAGTAAGAGAGAATAATTTTAATATTTTACAAGTGCTATGCAATTTATCGTGAAATAAAACGGAGAAAGAATAAATAGTACCATTTAAAAAATAAGTTTTCTAGAAAGATATTTTTTCGTGGTGTGTATTTTACAAATTTTCACCTTTTATTTGATACTCATATTTGGTAGGATGTACATAGTTTGTAATAAGCCATTATGTTGCGGCGGCCATTTTAAATGAACAACAATCTTATATGTATCATTATATATACTTTCATTGACATCTGAACTGAAGTCGTAATCCAACTTTTAGCTCAATTGGATATCAGGAAGCGATTAAATTATGCTTGCAAAGTTTGACGTATACGATAATTCAAACAAAAGCTGGTAAAAATATTAGCACTAAAAAAATAATAAAAAAACAATTACTTTCATATATAGGCCTTCTCAGAGGAATAAATTTCAAAGTAAACTAAATGAACAACGCTACATACAATTTGAATCAGCGAGAACGGAGTTGAATGTGCGCTACTTTGTTAAAATTAATTATGTGAACCATGCAAACTTCAATTGCTCGTAGTCGCTGCCATGTCACGAGCTTGTTGAATTGTAAAAACAATCAGTTTACCGTGTACGGTTATTATAACTAGGTAATTTTTATATACGTTTAATTTTTCACGCTTTTGTTACGCATTTAGTAAGATAAGCAAAGAGAACGTAGTGTTTAGACACTCTGTTTCCCACTTTCCATCTTATTTTTGAGCTATGCAATGCTGTAGCCACTACGCCATGAGGTCAATAATTATAATATTTTCAAGTGTTAATATTCATGTGTTGAGCCCTATCACGTAGAGGCACTGTAAACATTCGATCCCCATTGGAGGAAATGTAATATTTAATATTTTAATTCCTTCCCTCTCAATGGGGTGTTGTGTACCACCACTCAACACGTAAACCCTCAATTTCAGTAGAAAGTGGGGTACTGAAACGCGTGTCTTTAACAAGGTTGCCAAGTCCTCTCTGCCTACCCTATCATGGGCAGGGTACATACAGCTTGAATCTTAGAAAGCTTACTTACAAAACATTTTAATAATTAATAAATACAAGCCATTAAAAAAATTAAATAATAATTAGTAAGAAGAGATGCTTAAATAAAATTGAATTAAAATTTAAATCAATTCATTGCATTTCCGATTAAATCCTGAATCTTGTGTCTTCTTTCTAACTTTGAAAGATTGAAGATCCGCTAAGGAAATTCGTCTTAGTTACTTATGAACTGTTTGAGTCTGAAACTCTGAGACGAATTTATAATAGCTTTTGACTTTAACTTCTCATACGACGCATAATGCTTTTTGTATGTCTTTGTTATATTTATTTTAGTTATATTGATTAGAAATATAGTGTTTATTTCAGCTGACAGGTTTTGGGATCATTTATTTATTTTGTAATTTTTGCTAAATATCAATATGACTTATAACATATTTGAAACTAAAATGCAAAAAGGGCAGTGATATAAGTTCGATCTATTTCTGTAAGGTTCTACGGTACGACACGTAGATCTATTTCTGAACGGTTTTTGTAATCAAAATCCCTTTAAATCGCGATCGTTCTTAGCTATATCTTATGAAACGCGGATCAGCTATTTAGGAGCAACAAGTATTCAAAACATTTTTTTATATTTAAAATGTTATCCTTTCATGTGATTTGTAGTAAGATTACACAATATCGTGAGAAAATTAAGTAATTAGAGATGATATCGTAGTAAAGATATGGTTATTAGAGGTTTGAATGTTAATTCATTAGTCTTTTTTATATACTAATATTGTTACTTTTTTAGAATTGTGTAACTGTGGAAAAAAAATAGTAAAAATACAGTATAATAAATATTATTTTTATAAATGACCTCCACAGCAACGGCTATAAATTTAACTCAAGAGATGTGTCTTCAGACCAAATACTATTTTCCTCAACGAAACATTATTAGTTATTGAAACATTAATAATAGATAGAGTTATAAAATGGCGAAACGGTACAAGCATGTGACTGTAACCGAGAGGTTGTGGGTTCGATCTCCACTCGACGAAATGAAATATTTAATATTTTCAATTTAAATATTTAATGTTTTCATTTCTTCGCTCTGGTACAAGGCAAAACACAGTGTTGAGTTCCGCCACTGAACAAGTGGAAAGTGGGGAACAGAACTGGAACGGAGTGTCTGAACACTAGGTTCCCAAGTTCCCTCTGCCTACTCTGCTATGCGCGGGCTACAGCGTGAAGCTGATTTATAAAATCTAAAATAAAATTGCCTTCAATGGTAGCTATCCGTGGAAATAACTTTCAAAGTCGAAATCTTCTTACGGATTTATGATCTAGCAAGACCATATTGAAATAAGTCATTTATATGCGTGAGATGTTCCGACTTTCAAGTTGGATCAAAGTTTGATTCTCAGTTAGTATTTACTTATACGTTGTAATTTGTAGGAGCGTCCACGTCTTGCAATAGTTTGAATAGAAAGGGTGTAGGTTTAACTAATTATTTTAAAGGATAATTTTGGAAAAACAATAATAAAGTGTTATTCCGTTTTAACTTTGCCTCTTTAAATACCATCTTTTAAGATTTTAGTGACTATTTCTCCTTGTAACTCTACACACTTCTCCCAGCGATGCTCCCATCGAAGTAACCCGTCTAAGCAGTACTTGGCATTTTTCTCAACAAAATAATTGTTCAAGAAGGTTGGTTGCCTCTCCATTTGGCGAAAATGTTTTTTTTTTCATAACCTCTGCTGCTTCTTTCGGAGGTTTAGCACCAATTTGGTGAACTTTGTCGATGTTATCGTGGCTAGTTGCAATTTCTGGACGTCCTGAACATCCATCGTCTTCCAAGCTCTTATGGCTATATTTAAATTAAACAGACTAAAATTTCACTGTGGTAAGTGATAGTTCAGAGTCCCTCTCCATACTCTGAATCCAACTTACCTTTTATTTGCGAAGACGTATTGTCTTTCGAAAAATTTTCATTGACAGCTCGATACTCGATGTTGTCCATTTTTAGATAAAAAAATCATATCACTCACTCAAATTACTGTTACATAAAAACTGCACGTCCAAAATGGCTAAAACTTTAGTGCGTAACTGTCAACAGAAGAAGACACCAAATACAGTGTCTTTTATGAGCATTTACGTGTGCTAGCACTAGGTACTACGGGGAATTTATGGACTACCTAAGTAATTAATAAATCTGTATTACTTTCGTTTTCTTATAACAATAGCAATTTTTAAAACCAATATGTACCTATATTAAAAATAAAGTATCTTTGCCAATTTAATAAAATAGTTGTTTATAGCAATGTGGTAAAATAATACTGTTTTAACTTATTATATCTTATTTATATATAAATAAACGGATTGAAAAAAACAACCACTAAAGGTTTATTAAATTAGTTGCAAACATATTATAGTGAAATCTTCATTTAAATAGCTTAAGCTGTTTCTGAGTTTAGCGTGAACAAACGCATAGACAAACACACAAAACTTAAAACATTTGGTTTTTGGTCCAATTGGGCTATTCAATGCCACCACCACGTGATATTTTATATATCATACATGTATGGACACCTGTCCGTTGTCCAAATTTATTAAAAGTATATATAGGGATTTATTTAGATTCTTAGTAATATCTTTGACTTTCGTGACTATTACACAATTTAAATGAAACCAATTTTACCGGATCAATCGTTCATTTCCAACTTTACCCGTGACGGTGGACTATTGCAAAGTGTTCAAAACGTCGGGTTTTAAAAATGCTTAAAATTCAATTTTTACGATTATTCCGGTTAAATTTGTTTCATTTCATATGGATATTCTTTCTGGAACATTTCAATTAACTTTGTTTTCACACAAGTTTTCATTTAACAATGCGAAAAATGCAAACGACGTCCATACCGACGTTATCGAATAATTTAATTTGGTTTCAACCGAATTTAGATAAAGTTTCTTAGTTTATTTAAAATGCATTAATGATGAGAGTTTACACCCCGTTCATAAAAGATCACTAAAACTGATTTACTGCGAATGATAGGTATATACCGCCACTCAACACATAATGCTTCAAATTCGGTAGAAAGTGGAGAACAAGACGAGGTGTCTGAGGTTCCCAAGTTCCCTTTGTATACCCTGCCAAGTGCGAAAAGTGTGAAGCTGAGTACAAAGATATATTTAGGGAGGCCGGATTAATCTTTAAATCCTTTTGTCGTCTCGGCCTCGCCTAACGTCGGCTTGCTGCGGATAAACGGTTTTGACACTTTCATATTGTTTTTGCGTCGTTAACTGTGGCATGAGTTTCGTTTGCTTGTTACTGAGCTAGGCTTTGTAGATCATTTTTTCTAACCATATCATTTATCTTGTGTTATTTTTATATATAATTCTGTTTAACTTAATTTGTTTTATGTGTTATAGGATCCCTTGAAATTTTTATTGCGCATCCGCTTTAATATTTTTGTATTCTTAATTTATCTATATTTTTATTTTGTCACATTTTTAATTAAGTTACTTTCGTAGATAATAAAATATAAACAATATCATTTTATACATTTTGTTTCGTGAAACGTAAATTCTATCTGAAAAATATTCGCACTTAGTAAATTTACTTACACTTACTGTGACTTTCTTTGTCGTGATGTCGTTGATTTTGTTGTCGACTTTTGACATTTCATATTTTCCGCTAAATATATAATAAAGCTTTTAATATATGTATTTTTTAAAGGTGAAGGCAATTTTTAACTTGATCTTCTTTTTTTAACATGCATTCTCCTATTGTGTAATATTTTTTTTTACCGTACAACCTCCTTCGTGTCTTCTCCATTCAACGTGACATTGGTGATGTGATAAGTGCTCAATTGGCACGCTCAGACCGCTATAAGCAAAGAACCCTACCAAAGAGTAGCGTTACATTCCACTACGCAAAAACGCCTCAAATTCGTCGGATAGTGGAATTATATAATTTATAAGTGTGAATGTACTTCAACAAAGTAGTTTTAAATGGTCTATTTTTTTTATTATTCCAATTTTACACTGTATGCCACACATGAGGCACTCCGTTCCGTTCCCAGACACCGTCAAGAAATTAATATATTACGTATTTAATTTCCTCGCCTTCATAGTCACTTGCTTGTGCTCCTGCGCTCCTGCGCCACGACAGGCCTACATATAAAAAACTGTATAATACATATCTATACTAAACGCAGATATTTGCATAAAAAAACAAAAAAAAGGCAACAGGTGGCACTCCGAGTCTTAAATTTAAGCGTAAAACCAAACATCTTATTTGTACATATATTTTTACAACGACCCTATCCGTCGTAAAAACAAGAAAATAAGGGTATGTGATAATTCTCAGTCACGTTGTGACAGTGGTGCCAGATATTTTACTCTTTGCCTAAATCATGTCTTGAATAAACAAACACTTTTTTATTTAACTGTGCAAGGAAAAAATAGAATAGCAGTATTAGCTATTTAAATAGGTTATCGTGGGACATTGGAAAAGGAAGTAACTTATCTGTAGGTTCCCAAGTTCCGCCCTTTATGGGATTTGTGGGATACAGCGTGAAACTGACAACGGTTTTCAATTAGCTTACCTAATTCTTATAGAAAATGAATAACGGAGTATCTTAACACTAACTTCTCTCTGCTTCTCTAGAAGTGGAAAAAAACGATAACTTTAAAATTTTTGGATATATAAAAAAAATAACTAAATATTAACGTTTAGAAAAAAAAAATCCTTTAGATATTTTCTGTTATAATGTCATCGGTCGTTTGACTGAGAAAAAGTTAATTCATCCAAATGATGTTCAAACTTGAAGTTATAGAAACATCATTTTTTCATATATATATTATTTAGTTCTGGTAACATTACACACACTAATGTCTGAACGAGGCCTGTCCTGCAGTAGTGGCATGTGTGTCGACTATAAGCGCGACAGGTTGTGGGTTCGATATCCACTCCAAGTGAAGAATTTAATATTTTAAAATTAAATATATAATAAATTTTACTGTTTTCAAAGTGTTTTTCCACATTTAGGAAAGAAAAATACTAAATTAAAAACGTATAAAAATTTAAACATAGCAAGTTTTGAACCCGCGCCTCTTTGAAACCGTCCAAGCGCTCTGACCAACTAAGCTATTCATTCTCACCAAGATATGTCGAAATTCTTATACGCTTTTTACAACTTATTTATGTTGTTAGCATCTTTGTCGGGAGATTTTTACAAATTTCCGCTACCCAAAGACAATTCGTAATAATCTATATATTAATACGTGATGCCAAAACTTTGGACCCCTTTTTACGACAGTTGCGCGGACGCAGGAGCATAAAACTTGGCACACTTATAGTTTATGTGCAGGAGAAGTGCAGAACGCTAATATTTTTCAATAATAATGCTTATAAAGTACATTAAATCAATAAATAAAACACATGTTTCTTTTATATTCATTTTGTCCATAGACATAGAGTACTGACATTGACATATCAAAAAATGGTTTCTATTGTTTTTCAATTTGTGCATAAAAATAGAGTACTCAAAAAAAAGTTTAATTTGCCTCATTGAATATAAAAAATGATTTTAATAATAATGTAATAAAAATACATTAAATCAGATAATAAAACATTATACTAACTAGCATGCATCTGACACACGCATACATACTCTGTGGTCAAATTGTTTCGTTTGTTTATTATAGACATGAATGACCTCATTGCAATGAAAGATCATTGTCAGAGAGTCGAAAATCAAAACAAAGAAATTTGTATGCTCATTAAAGTAAATCATCATTTAGATCAACGCCGATTCAATGATGCAGTTCAAACTGATGTAGCAGTAATATTTAATACAGTTGATGGTGAGCCACCTTTTGAACGAAATATGATTTGTTTTTCAAAAGTTAATGGTTTAATTAGGAATATCTCAGTTTTGGACTCATCATTAGACCCTTTAGCGTACCCACTGCTTTTTCCCAATGGTGATACTGGGTGGCATGTCAATATTGCTCATAATACACCAAATACATCTAATTCAAGAGCACCCAGAAATAAATTAACCATGCTTCAGTATACAGCCTATCGACTTGCAATTAGAGATGATTTCAGTATGTTACACCATTCACAAAATTATTTCTGCAGTGGATTGTTGATATGTATGTGAGAATAGAGGGCTCACGATTACATTTTATTAGACAAAATCAAACAAGTCTTAGGGCTGAAGTTTACAACAATTTAACAGACTACTTAGAAATGAACATGAATGCCAGGAATGTTGGCCGTAGAGTAATTTTACCATCTTCATTCAATGGGTCACCAAGAAATATGTATCAGAATTTTTTAGATGCAATGTCAATTGTACAACATTACGGAAAACCTTCCTTATTTATTACAATGACTTGCAATCCAAGATGGCTAGAAATAGTTAACAACATTGGTGTAGGTGAAGCTCCTAATTTTAGACCTGATATTACTGTGCGTGTGTTCAAGTCAAAATTGAAAGCATTGATAGAGGGCCTTATACAAAAAAATATCTTTGGTAAAGCTGAAGCACTCATTTACACAATTGAATTTCAAAAAAGAGGATTGCCTCATGCTCATATTTTACTCACTTTAAATGAGCAAGATAAAATTGTTAATGCTATAGATATTGATAAAGTTGTATCTGCGGAGATACCTGACATTGAAACACATCCAACATTACATGAATATGTTGTGAAACATATGATGCATGGTCCATGCGGAGTACTTAATCCTAATTCTGTATGTATGAGAGATGGAAAATGTATAAAATAGTATCCAAAACAATTTAATGAAATTACATGTGAATCTTTAAATGGGTATCCATTATACAGAAGACGTGATAATGGTACTCATGCAGAAGTTCGTGGTAGTTGCCTTGACAATCGGTATGTTGTACCATACAATCCATATTTACTAGCCAAATTTAATTGCCATATAAATGTTGAAGTGTGTACTACAGTCAAAAGCGTCAAATATATTTATAAATATGTGTATAAAGGCTATGATAGTGCGTCTGTTGAATTAGAGTCTGGGAGAAATGAACAAGATCAAAATACAGAAATTAATGAAGTTACGAATTTCTTAATTGGTCGTTATGTCGGATCAACAGAAGCCATATGGCGCATCTATGAATTACCTATGCATTTTCAGTCACATGTTATAATCAGACTTGATATTCATTTACCGTGTCGACAGAATGTTTACTTCCTAGAAGGGCAGGAACGTCAAGTAATTGATAATGTAAGACAAACAAAATTATTAGCATTTTTTGAGTTGAATCGATCAGATCCATCAGCACGAGAGTTTAAATATATTGAAATTCCTATGCATTATGTGTGGGAAGATTGTCGAAAAAAATGGAAGAAGAGAAACCGTGGGGGTGATAAAATCATTACAAGGCTGTACGTAGTATCACCAAAACATATCGAACTTTTTCACTTACGATTGCTTTTATTACATGTCTGTGGTCCAAAATCATTTGAGGATGTTAGAACATACAATGGATTTTTATATCCTACTTTTGTTGAAGCGTGCCATGCTCGCGGAATCGCCTCAAATGATAACGAATGGCGGGAATGTTTAAATGAAACAAAAGAATTACATTCACCAAAACAAATGCGGAATTTATTTGGTTTCATTTGTGCAATAAATGTGCCAGCCAATGCATTAGCGTTATGGAATGAGTTTAAAGTATATCTTAGTGAAGATTTTCTTAGACTTTACAACGAAGAAATATCTTTTAATAGAGCTCTATTACAAATTGATGATATTTTGAATGTTCATAATTTGTCATGTCACATTCTTGGTTTACCAGTTCCGATATACACGCAGAGAATTGAAGAACAAAACACTACTGACACAATAGAACAAGAGATGTTGTTTTGTGAGTATTATGAAGCTGCAAATAGTGAACAGCGTAATCTCATTGATCAAGTGATTCGTGAAATTTTGTATCATGATACTGGATCCAATGTATTTTGTTTAACCGCTCATGCAGGTTGTGGCAAAACATTCACTCAAACGGCAATAATTCACAAATTAAATTCGCTTAATCTTCGTTGTATTCCAACTGCGTTCAGCGGCATAGCTTCAACTTTATTACCTGGAGGTAGGACTTTACACAATGTGTTTAAATTGCCTATACCCATTTTAGAAAATTCAGTACCAAATATTACTGCAAATAGTAGCTACGGTAGTTTTATAAATTCATCATCATTAATAATAATTGATGAAGTTTCTATGTGTCCTTTGCAAGTGTTGAAAATCATAGATAGATTATTGCGTGATCTATGCGATGAAAACGATAAACATAAAGCATTTGGAGGAAAAACTATACTTTTGTGTGGTAATTTTCGGCAAATCTTACCAGTTATCCCACACGGGTCACGTGGAACTTTAATTGAAAATTGTGTTACAAGTTGGCATGAATTTCCTAAGTTTCATAAAGTTACATTTACTCGAAATATGAGAGCTTTACCAAATGAAATAGAATTTGTAGAATTCTTGGAAAAAATTGGCAATGATGAGGCACCACAGTTTCCTCAGTTAGGTGAAAATGTTATCGAAATACCTCAACAATTAATAGGAGATAAAAACAATATTATTCATGAGGTATATGGAAATATTTCCGAAAACATACTTTCACAAAATATATTGAACTCTGTTATTTTAACACCAACAAATGATGATTGTACTCTTATTAATACTGATATACTGAATCAAAGTCCTGGTGAACAGCGCACATATCATAGTTATGATAAAATAATTTGTGATAATGACAATGACATCAACAACTATCCGGTAGAGTTTTTAAATTCTTTGACTATCAGTGGCTTACCACCACATAACTTAGTATTGAAAGTTAATTGCATAGTTTTGTTGATCAGAAACTTAAATACTAAGGACGCATTAGTCAATGGAACAAGAATGCACATCAAATGTATGCATCGAAATTCAATAGATTGTGAAGTTTTAACTGGGACCGCACGTAGTAAGAGAATTTTGATTCCACGTATAAATTTAACGTACTCTGGAACTATTATACCATTTAACTTTCAAAGAACTTAATTTCCTATAATTCCTGCATTTGCGATGACAATAAATAAGTCTCAAGGACAAACATACCAAAAAATTGGAGTTTTATTAAATCGGCCAGTTTTTTCACATGGGCAATTGTATGTCGCAGCAAGTAGAGTTCGTTCATTCGATGGTTTAAGGTTTTATATGTCCGAATATAACGGCCAAGGACATTTAGCAAACAATGAAAGAGTTTTTACAAAAAACATTGTTTTCAGAGAAATTTTAAGTCATTAATAAAATTATTGCAATATGCGATAAAAAATGCTCTAAATGGATAGTACTCTTAACGCATGATTTTTTGTTTTGCATCCTCTTAAAGCATGTTTTGTTTCAGTAAACATTTTTTTAAATAGATAATCTTTATTTTACTTTCTTTTAATTTCATATAATTTGTTCAAAAAAGAAATTGGCAAATAACAATCTTGGTCAAATCTGTGGTTATAGTAGTTTAGTTTTCGACAGTAGAACCTTAATAATGTTTGAATATTATATTTTAATAATGTATATTAAGTCACTTACAATTTAAATTTATTATATGGTCGAATTTCGACCACTGGGCGACCACTAATTATTATAAATATATAATGTCTTCTTTTCTCTGGAAAGAAGGCAAAGCGCGGCGCTGAGTTCCGCTATTCAACATGAATGCCTAAAATTTGGGGGAAAATGGAGAACGAGAAGAAGTGTCTTAATTCTAGGTTCCCAAGTTCCTTCTGCCTACCCTGCCAGGTGCAGGATTCGGCGTGAAGCTGAAAAAAAAGTGTTACAGACATGCAATAATACTTATCGATTATTATATGTTAAAGACATTTTGATTTCAATATTAAATATTTATGTCACAGACAGAAAATACGTAAACAAAAACCGTCTATCCCGCGGGATAAATTGTCATGATTCTTGGTAAAGGTTTATTAAAAATCCCTACGTAATATTTTTAAATGCGCTGTGAATTTACGTCTCACGTTTTGACAGCCCTCGAGTCAAGTGGGCTTTTTAACGCTGGGCGCAGGCACGTAGGTTTTCGGTAGAGGATAAAATTAGATTTCTTAAATTTCTGACATTAAATATTATTATGATAGACCATTGAGCAGCGGGGCAGCATCTTAGCATGATAACGCGATTGTAATGAATTCGTTTCTCTACTGGGGGTGATTATGAATGAAAATTATTTTTCTACCCCATCTCGTAAGGCTCAGCTTCACGCTGTATCCCGCACAAGGCAGGGTAGGCAGAGGGACCCGGGAACCTAGTGTCAAGACACTCCGTTCCATTTATGTTCCCTACTTTCCGCCAAATTTGAGGCATTGCGTGTTGAGTGGCGGAACTCAACGCTGCGCTTTGCCTTATTACCAGATCAGCGTGAAGCTGAGTAAGGCAAAACGAGGCGTTGAGTACTACTACATATAGCGTGTTGACTATATGAAACGAAACTAAATCTCTATATAGAACCCTGCTATGTGTGTAAGCAAAAGTAAGCGTGGAGCTTAAACGTAAAAAAAATCCGTTCAAGTGCAAATCGGACTCGCTCACCTAGGGTCCCGTATCAATTTCATACTTTGTGTCCGTATCCGTATTTTATAATGAAATTTTTCTTTGACAGTCTTTTTTTCTCTTATTTTTATTATAAATTGTTCCTTTGTGCCCAATTTCATAAGTAGATTAGTCCACGGTAAGTCTACCTACAGTTCTAGATTAAGTAGCAAATTTCAAATTAAATTCAATGCAAACATTGCATAAATTTTAGAATGCTGCAATCAGCATCAATGCTGATGCTGCAATCAGCATCATTCAATGCAAACATTGCATAAATTTTAGAATGCTGAAATCAAGATCAATATCTTGATTTCTTCCAAAGAACAGCAGGCCTAAATATTTGGTGGTAATTTCATCTTCTTGATAATGACATCTACATGTTAGACGTAAAAGTACATGTCACTAAATATTTATTCAATTATAATTTATTGAATCATAGATTGTGACTTCCAATTTTTTTCTTGTATAAAATACAGGAAAAAAAATGGACAAAACACAGGACAAAATAAACTGCTTTCAAAAAAATCCAAAGAAGAATATTATAACATTTACATATGCTAATGCTAACAACATAAATAAGTTGTAACAAGCGTATAAGAATTTCGACGGAGCTCGGTGAGAACGAATGGCTTAGTTGGTCAGAGCGCTGGAACGATATTCCAGAGGCGCGGGTTCAAATTCTGCTTCGTTAAAAAAAATTATACGCTTTTTAAATTTAAGTTTAGTATTTTCTGTCCTAAGTGTGGAATAACACTTTAAAACATAGAAATAACATTTACATATTCTTCACAGTGTATTTATTACATTATATACAGAAGTAGTAATTACAATAACTTATACAATATTTCTCAAGAAAACACTTCGTCCATGCCAGGTGGTATTTTCCTAAGCTAGTACAACATTAGGTATATACATCATTTGCGTACTTTGCATATAGATGACTTACTTGCACGAGACGTTCAAAATAAAACAATATATAGAATAAACAGCATTATCCTATTTTCCTGTATAGCGGCAAAGGAAATCTTTGGTTGGAAAAGAGGAGATATTTGGTTTTCCACTATCCTCGTATTTTCTAGCCCTGCAATGCCTCAATTTCAGCGGAAAATGGAGAAGAACGGAGTGTCTTAACGCTACGTTCATAACTTCCCGCTGCCTACCCCGCCATATGCGGGATGCAGCGTGAAGCTGAGGAAAAGAAATGTATTCCGTACAAACTTATCATTTCTCATTGTTGATTTTTCTAACATGTAACAAACGAGTGCTAATTTATTTCAGTTTAGTTTCTTAATTATGGCGTTTATTATATTTTCATACTCGCCCATCGCCCTCGCCTTTATAGCTTTATCCTTTACATATATGTACATCTATAGGTCTACTAGGTAGCTGAAAAGTTTATAAGGCTACAACAAGAACGTATAATAAACAAGGTAAAAATATACGCAAACTTTACCCTCATATGAAAGGGCCACCGTACTGACGTAGTATTTTTTATATTTTACTTCGACAACTTTCCAGGTCTTATTAATTTTTGTTCTTTTTACACTACGCGACGGTGTCTGTCGTGGTTTAGCGGTACAACGTGGCACTGTATACACGATAATTGTATATTCGTTCCCCATAAGGAGAAAATATTATATTTTAAATTATTTTTATTTATTGTCTGTCGGGGAAAATGCTTTGCTGCTATTTTTAAATATTAAAAAAAAATATATTATAAATATGAAATGTTGGTTAAATTTTCAATATCAGTGTGGACAATCCAAATTATATAGAATTGACATAAAAAACACCTTCATACATTTTATTATTTATTTGTGTGAACGCTAAGAAAATTTACTTTAGCTTGATAAGTATTATTATTTCAACTTCAATCTCCGTTTGCGATTAATGGGGATCGCTTATCTGCCAAGATAAGACTATAATTATACTTTCTTAATTTTTTATACCAAGGATTAGTGTTAAAACACTCCGTTCCGTTCTCTTCTTTCCGCCTACTTGAAAAAAATACATTGAGTGGCGGAAATCAACGTTAAAAATGCTTTGCCTTGTTATAGCGAAGAAATTAAAGCATTCAGTATTTTATTTGAAAATATAAAATAATTCTCAACATTATGTTGATTGATCAACACAGAAAATTTAAAAGTACCTATGTGTTTTTACAATTTTCATGTATATTTCTACCAATATTATATTTCTACATAACTATCTTAAGCCTCTAACACAAATAAAGAACTATAAGATGTCTGTCTGTACTATGTCTGCCTTTATGGGTGTCAGTTTGTAATCAGATATACAAATTAAGCACAGTAACTCGAGTGACTGTACGAGTATGAACTAATTTAAGTGCAGCTTTTTTTACCGCCGCCTTTAAACCCTATTCATCGCAGCGTACTTAGCCTGTTTTATGACTATCGGATTAGCAGCTTAAAAGCTACAAGCAGTTTGACCAGAAAAGGTAGTATATTTTGAGTGAAGCATTTTTAAAATATAGAATTTTGTGAGTTTTCAGCAGTGTGACTAAAACTTGTGTTATAACATACCGTTAACGAGGCTTAGCCTAATTTTTGAAATATTGTCATTGATTAAAAAAACGTCTCTAAATTAATGAAATAGTTAATTCCTCTCAGTGGGGTTCGAATCCGCTACAATGGCGCTTATAATTATTTATTACTTGTGATTACGTAGTTTTTACTTTGTTTTTCTTAAAGTATTATTTAGAAAGTATTTGATACCAGAGACCCCGCGCGGCTTCAACTATGTGAATATTTACTTAATATTCAAAAAAATCAAAACATCTGAAGTAGTTTATCAAATTTTAATTTAAATACTTTGAATTTGCTAAATTTTCAAAATTTCTTAAAAACAATCATGCCTTACAATATTTTAAAATAAATTTTTTTTTTTATCAAAAGCATCATACGAGTATGTCCTTTTCAATACTTCTAAAAATGTGTTGTACAAAGTTCCATGATAATCGGTAACAAACAAACTTACATTTACATTTATAATATTAATAGGATCATGGTTCCGACATACAAAGTAATTTCGAAATATTATCGGTCTGCCGGCTCTAATCAACACACGTTACATGGAACAATGCGAGCCACAATGGCTGGTATTGTTAAGATGTTAGAATTTATGGGTCAGCGTAATAGTTACTCACTCGAATCCTCTATTATGTGTCAAATATAACCATATTTAGATTACAGTAGAGTAGTTAACAAAGCTTCTCGCTCTATCACGCACGTGGCAGGGTAGACAGAGGTAGCTTTTGAACCTAGTGTTAAGACACTCCGTTCCACTTCCGTTCCACACTTTCCGCCCAATTTGAGACATTGCGTGTTGATTGGTGGAACTTAACGCTGCGCTTTGCCTTTTTACCAGGGCGAAGAAATGAGAATATTAAATATTGAAATTAAAAATATTAAATATTTCATTTCCTCGAGTGGTTATCGAACCCACAACCTATCGATAACAGTCACACGTTTGTGTCGCTGCGCCACGACAAGCCTCAAGTTAAGTACTTGAATGATTTTGGTTTATGAAAATATATGTTTTTAATAAATAATAAATAGGTACACCTGCTTAGAATAGTAGTGAAAAGATATTCACTTCTTTATTATTTTAGGCCACGAAGGCAGAAAACGTCTAAGCTTAGAGAGACACTTGTGTAAAGAAATAAAAGATCTGAAGGGTTTTATTGAAATTTCTTTTTAATAAGCTTGCACAATGTGACTCTTATATACAACTACTACCGGTGAACGAGGCTCCACGAAGCGTCATGTTTGTAGTGCCACCTTATGGTACTTTTACTTCCTTATTTTCAAAAACATAACTTCTATTAAAAAAAAAAAGAATTAATATTAAAATTATAGATCTTTAACTTTTTACAATTGTTAAAAGTTAAACTAATATTCAGAGTTAAAGCGATTGTTAAAGGGATTTCTATAAAATCGGCATGTAATTTATTCATGTGTTTTCATTCCAACATTTCCAATTAAACTTGAGAACTTTGTAATATGTTGGTTACAAACGTTAAGCTATACCATTAACCTCGATGAATATAAAGTTTTGTAGAGCCATTATTAAATTATATACCGATTTTTTATAAATATTTTATGAAATATTTGACGTGGCATCGAGCTAAAGCGATGCGTTGAATTCCGCCACTCAAACAGAACACGCAAAGCCTCAAATTCGGCGGAAATTGGGGAACGGAAGTGTTTTAATGGGAACAGAGTATCTCTCTCCCTACCTGTTTGTGTGCCCTTTTTTAAAGAAAAAACTTAGGTTAAAATTATGTGCATAAGGTTTCATGACATCCACATTCACATAATTCAACACACATACATATACATATCTAATATAAGTATTGAGTCAGGAAGCTTTTATGAATTCTTACGCCGACGTCTGGCGACGAATAAAGCGACTATTTATACGAATGAAAAAGTTTGTTAATGTAAAGTTGCTTGAGTTTCATAAGAAAAAACTAGTTTCATTTGAAAAGTCGTTTTTTATTTAGAAATTTTGAGTTTTACAACATAAGTTAGGTTTTATTTTCAGCTTTACGCACTTTGCGGGGTAGGTAGAGGGAACTTGGGAACATAGTGTTTAGGTACTTTCACTGCCCACGTTCCGTGGAATTTAGTTAATAAAGGTTAAACTTAAATAAAATGGTAATCTTTAATAGTTTTTTATGTTATCATTACAAATTCATAGTAATGCTGTTGAATTAAGTATTAGGTCTACTGAGCTAAATTTCGTTTGAAATAATTACGTTTGTACATTTTGTGTCGGCACTAGCTTTTCTTTTAAATTTGCTTGTAAAAATATTTCATTTGTCTAATTAATTACAGTGAAATAATTATTTTTTTACAAACAAAACAAATAATCCTAGACAGCCAATTAAAAAAATATAAACTCCAAAACGAAAGAAATAATAATAACAGACTACGAAAAATTGTCGCCAAGACATTTTAATTGTATCAAATTACTTCTAATAATAAACCTTTTAGTGGAATTGAACTTTTGAAATATCTGGCTAACTTAAGACGGCACAGCTTGCTGAGACGGACACAAATTGGCCCGTAGAGACTCATTTTTTTTCATACGAATCCCACGAAGCAGACATTTAGAATTCTCTTTTATTATGAACGGTACAACGTCATTAATAACAGAAGGATACTTTTGGGGTAAATTTGTCAAAGTGTAATTCACTTCATTATTTTCAATGTTGACACCGACTCGAGCTTGTAGGCAGGCGTTCTTGTTATAATGTGATTTGCAGAATAATTTGTGTTGTTTGCTTTTTACACGATTTAAAGATTTTATACGCATAAGAGTATCTGGGGATATTTTCCAGGGTTGATCTGGGCTCTAGTGGTTTGCAAGGTTAAATGAGAATAATACACAGTATTTAAATAATTATATGCATACAGTTGTGTCTTCTTTTGCAGATTTAATTATTTTTCAAATTTAAAATGAAATACTTTTTATCTTTTTGTGTAAAGTTGTGCAATTTTTTAGTTTTAAATTGTATCCCTCACATTGCAGAGTAGACAAGAAACATAAGACTAGAAAAAGGGAACCTGGGCCCTAGTGTTTAGTATAACACTCCGTTCGGAATTAAAGAAATATATTTTCAGCCTTTTTGTTAGTAAAAAATTCGGATTGAGCATATTAAAATATTAATCAAAGCAAGACACATTTTTTTTTGCTTATCAAATAAGGCAGAGTAAACTTTGTGTTTAGATACTCCTTTCTCGACCCTGAATTTAATACGTGTAATGTCTCGAGCGTTGCGCGTGTTCAATTATTTTTTTTTTTTTGTCTTAATTGAGCAAAGTTTTGTCAAAGAGACAATCATTTGTCCAAGTCAATCAATCAATGCTTGATCCAATTATTCTATTAACAAAGACTTCAATTAGTAATCTTTGTATGTAATCAACTATTCTAAACCATATAGAATCAATATTGCCTTTATAGTATATATATATATATATATATATATATATATATATATATATATATATATATATATATATATATATATATATATATATATATATATATATATATATATATATATATATATATATATATATATATATATATATATATATATATATATATATATATAATATATATATATATATATATATATATATATATATATATATATATATATATATATCTATATATATATATATATATATATATATATATATATATATATATATATATATATATATATATATATATATATATATATATATATATATATATATATATATATATATATATATATATATATATATATATATATATATATATATATATATATATATATACTATTAAAACAATGCTGGCTGCATCGTTTTAATAAAATCTTTCAAAATAAATATATCAGTGATACAGTATTTTTCAAATTTCCACTTTACAAGACGATGTACGTTTGTTCTTGATTAAAATGGAAACTCAAAATGTAAGAACAATAGTAAGGCCCAGATAAGTTAAAACAAAGAAAACATTTTATATAATGTTTTTTTTATACAATCACCATCATCACTTGGTCATAAAAATGCTTAAGCTTTTTGATTAATTTATTTCAAATCACATAATAGAAAATAAAAGGTTATTTATCTTGGCTGTAGATTCGATTCCCACTGTAGGGAATGTTTTTTTTTACCTGATACTTTCGAGACAAATGCCTGTGTTGAGTTCCGTAAACAAAAACGTTATATGTTGAACAATATCGAGTTCTTAAAAAGAAGTAATGTCCTAATTATTTAAAGTTTGGTTTTGCTTAACTCTCCTCCAATGCTTGAAGCAATATTATAAAAAACACTTGTCAGAAATAAAGAAAGTAAGTTACTCATTCTTATTTAGGTGGCCTGTCGTGGCGCAGCGGCCCAAGAGTGTAACTGTAAGGTTCTGGGTTCGATCCCCAGTTGAGGAAATGAAATATTTAATATTTTCAATTTAAATATTTAATGTTTCATTTCTTCGCTCTGGTAATAAGGCAAAGCGCGGCGTAGAATTCCGCCACTCAACACGCAATGCCTCAAATTCGGCGGAAAGTGGGGAACGGAAGTGGAACGGAGTGTCATAACACTAGGTTTCACTTTCGTTCCCTCTGCCTACCCTGCCTAGTGGGGGATACAGCGTGAAGCTGAGAATTTAGGTATAGATTTTAAACGAACCCTTTTAAGCAAGTTTTCAACATCAACATTAATTGTGTACAAGTTTTCAAAGTTCTGATTACTTGTCAAAGAAAAAAAAAATGTTACCCATTTTCTGAGCCGTCAGCTTAATGGGTGTATTTTTAAAAATATTTGTTATTTTGAGGAAGTTACTTATTTATTTTGGCATTACTTCTTTATAAGAGTTAAAAAAGTACGTATATCTATGTCCTTTTTGTTCTGTAAACTTTCAACTTCTTAAAATTGAGGTCAACCCGCCGATGCGAAAAAAGCGACGACTGTGGGTTAAATCCCACTCGGGGGACTTAATAACTTTCATGTCCTCGTTCCGGCAACAAGATAAGGTCCGACGTGGAGGCTGACTGTACGTTTAAATAAATCGAATAAATAATGTTTATGTAAATAATTAATTTATGTATGACATAAATATTTATTATTATTTATTTTAATTTCTTTTCCTTTATTTCTATTGCTTTCTTGATTCTTACAAAAATCATAATGTTGATCTAATAGAACTTCCCTATAGATTTTATTCAGCTGTGAATAATGTTGATTAATTCTAATTTGTAGGTACAGTATACGTTTAGAATAATTTACTTTTTACATTTTTTTATTTATTGCAATTGAAAATTCTCACTTCGTAGTAAATTTCATCTATTCATTCTGTTTTTTTTTTATTTTGGAGGTAAGGACCTCTAAAAAAACTACAAAGTTAATAAATAAACATTAATAATTTCAAAATATATCTGAATAATATTGCATACATAGTATTCTCAATAAAAGCTTTATCAGCAGGTCATATTTGAAATTGACCAGTTTTGTTCCAAGTTTTCCTATAAAAGCCTCCTTTTCCTTACTTCGCCAGAATAAAATTTTCTAACAAAAGAACGTCGAATTAAAATGATATGATGCATTGAATCTATTCTATGAAACATATTCTCTTAGAGAGTTCATTAAAATTTCCTGTAAATCACCTGTAGTTGTCGTAGTCGTTATTTGATACTACACACTTGTTGAGAGTTAGTTAATATAATATTCTGAATTAATTCCTTAGTTACCTTATTCAGACTTTCATTTAATTTTTTAAAATATTATAAACATATACTTGATAGGTACCAATTAACGGTTTTATGCGTTTTAGTCAATTGAAATTATAAAAATAACATAAATTAACATTCAATTTTAATGTCATATGTATGTGTATGTTTTTGTACAACCTGCTCTACGTTTCAGGTAGTTAATCCAATTAAAACCGGTTCAACAAGAGAGATGTACAGCTAGACAGACAAAAAAAAATAAAATGTTAGTTTAATCACATCCTTCGATTCAACTTATATGTATAGATATATGTAGATAGAATCGACTAAGGCTAAAATACAAAAGAAACATACCAGAGGAGACTATGTAGTTATTTTTACTATTCTACTTTTTATTATTCTTGACAGATGTACTGACAGACAAACAGACAACAAAGCTACTATAAAGGCTTTTTCTTTGTTATTATTTTTTAACTTCACGCTGTATAGCATGATAGGCAGAGGGAATATGGGAACCTAGGTAAGACACTCTGTTCCGTGCCCTAACTTCCGTCAAATTGGAAGTATTGCTTGTTGAGTGGCGGGTAATCAACGCAGCGTTTTGCCTCAATACCAGATCGAAAAATATAAAATAATCAATATTTAATTGTAAAAATATTAAATATTTTATTTCTTGGAGTGGCGATCGAACTCACATCCTGTCACATTGACAGTTACGCGCTTTACCCCTGAGCAACGACATGCTTCACATTTTTAAAAATAAAATAACTTCAAAAAGAATAAAGCGCTATCAGGGTTTATTTTATTATAAAGAAGTTTTCCATTTTGGCTCTTGGTCAATGCATTAAAAAATATGTTTCGATACCATAATAGTAAGATACGATACACTTAAAACTTATTTCATTTAAAATATTACCGGTATATTTGTACTTCTTTTGTTTGTTGATTTTAAACAAATATTTACACGCTTATATACGCTTAAATATAATAATGTCTTTGATTTTCGCGATTGTTACACATTTTAAATGAAAAACTTTTTAATTTTTTTTTATCTTCACGCTGTATCCCGGACGAGGCAGGGTAGGCAGAGGGAACCCGGGAACCTAGTGCTAAGACACTCCGTTCCCCTTCCGTTCCCCACTTTATGCCGAATTTGAGGCATTGCGTGTTGAGTGGCGGAATTCAACGCCGCACTTTGCCTTATTACCTTTTAACCGGATTAATCCCGTATATTGATTGTTGAACATGTTTTTTGGAAACCCGACGTTTCGAACACTGTACAGTAGTCTGTGGTCACGGGTAGACCAGTCTACCCGTGACCACGGACTACTGTAAATGTACATGTTTAACAATCAATATACGCGATAAATCCGTTAAAAAGTATTTCATTTCAAATATGCTTAAATATTTTTGTGAAGAATATATTTAAATAAAAAAAATATTATATATGTATTTTTGTTTCATTTTAAATGTTTACTGGTTTCATACTATATATATATATATTGCATATTATTGAGGCTTGTCGTGGCGCAGCGGCACAAGCGTGTGACTGTAACCGACAAGTTGTGGGTTCGATCGAAATTAAATATTTAATATTTTCAATTTAAATATTTAATGTTTTCATTTCTTCGCTCTAGTAGAAGGAAAAACCCGACGTTGAGTTCCGCCACTCAACACGCAATGCCTCAAATTCGGCGAAAATTAGGAAACGGATGTGGAACGGAGTGTTGAACACTAGGTTCCCAAGTTCCCTCTGCCTACCCTGCTATTGGCGGGATCCAGCGTGAAGCTGATATATTGCATATTACTTAGGCAGAGTGATATTGTTAAGGCACTCCGCTTTTCAATGAGCTATTAAGAACCAAACCTAAATGGATATTATAGATTTCATTGTTTCTTTATTAAAATAAGTGAAATAAACATAACAACATTTCGAGCTAATACAGGGTTTTTCACCCAATTGGCACAATGGACACATCTACACAGTATTTTTTAGTTACGTACTAAAAATACTGTTTACATGTGTCTATTTGATACTTTATACGTAGTATTATATGTGCGAACGTTGATAATAACTTGAAAACTTGTTTTTTTTTTCGGCTTTACGCTGTATGCCTCTTGGCAAAGTAGGTGGTATTAGGGAATTTAAGAACCTAGACACTAACTATACGACACTCCGTTCCAATTTTCCGCCGAATTTAAGACATCGCGTGTTGACTGGTGGAACTTAAAGACGCACCTTGCTATTAGAGCAAAGAAATGAAAATATTAATATTTTATTTCTTCGAACCCATAACCTGTGTTGACAGTCTCATGCCTGTGCCTCTGCGACATGATATGCCTAGAAAATTCTTCCTTTTTATATAAGCCATCTAGATATATGATATGAAATTATTTACACTTTTATTATTTTCATGCAAAACCATGTTATTTTCGATATAGTAATAAGGTTAAAAAATATAAATATATGCATAATATATCTGCTACTTGTAACAAAAATAAATTTGCTTCACATAATTAAAACCAATTTAATTATCCTGCATACTTTAGCGAAATCAAATAACGTATAAAACTTGATTAATTGTGTACAAATTGAATATACAAATATGTCACGTAATGGTAATTAATAGAACAGAACGTTATGGCGTTGCGTGTTGTTTCAAAAAGTTATTCAGGTTTTTTTAACTTCACGCTTTAAGTCTGCCTATTGTAGGGTAGGTAGAGAAAATGGAATTTTGTATTCCGATAATCTTCTATTTTTTAGGAAAAAATATAAATAACTCGCTCTTATAACTACGAATCAAACTCGGTCATTGTCATCAGACGTACTCACTTGTAGTTTTTGGAATTAGTTAAATATATACGTAAAATAATAAACGTTATTATATTAATAGTATTTTGACATAAAAGTCTTCGATAATTCGGCAGACCGTCAGTGTATCTATGGGAACGAGAGTGTCTTATTACGAGGTTCCCAAGTTCTTCAGCTCATGTTATGGGGTTTCCAAGTTACTTGGTATAATAATTTGACATTTTTCCATTATGCCTATAATTCACCATCTCACTGCACCATGATCAACGTTCAATGGAAAATAAATATTCTCAACTAAAATATAATCATTTGAAAGTAATTCTATTATCTTTTCATTTATTTACTGTAGGTATAAGCAAAGGACAATTTTCGTATCAGTCCCGCGTGTACAAGACGACGTGTCTTCGGGGCATTCAAAATTCCCTTTGTCTCGTTAACAAGACATCAGTCTCTCAAATATTTGTATTACGTATTTAACGTGTTAGAATATTATATTTTTGTGCTTTAAATTTTTATCTTTTATGTTTGAAAATCATAGATATTAATTTAGAAAATATTTATAATAATATGTATAAATAAAGTTTTCTTTTGATCTGTATCTACAAAATAATAAATGGAGCTCGTTTTTCACAGGATTTTATCTTTGAAAGTGAAATCATTTGTTAAATTATGTTATGATATTTTGATTACTAGTAATAAATATATGTAATAATATTATTTTGACACAATATTTTGAGAAATTAAATTTCTTAGTACTGAGCAAGCTAAATATTATATTTATCTCAACTCATCATATGAGCGAGGCCTGTCGTGGCGCAGCGGCACAAGAGTGTGACTGAGACCGACAGGTTCTGGGTTCGGTCCCCAGTCGAGGAAATGAAATATTTAATATTTTCAATTTAAATATTTAATGTTTCATTTCTTCGCTCTGGTAATAAGGCAAAAAGCGAGGCGTTGAGTTCCGCCACTCAACACGCAATGCCTAATTCCTTCGGCGGAAAGTGGGGAACAGAAGTGGAACGGAGTGTCTTTACACTAGGTTCCTGGGTTCCCTCTGTCTACCCTGCCTCGTGCGGGATACAGCGTGAAGCTGAAAAAAAAATCATATGAGCAAGATGTGATATATTTACTACTTTTAAAATGTTATTAATATACACTATTGAACTTGTTATACGTAATTAATATAGTTAATTAATTTTAAAACAATCATATATGGAATATTTTTTAATCAAAATCAAAGACCTAAGAAGTAATTTAACTGTACTTTTGCACTTTTGTTAGAAGAAGTTTATATATTTTATTATTAAACGATACACAATAGAGTTGGACCGCTGATCGTCACATATAATATAGAACAATGCCAATACAAGGTGACTCACTTTTATTCATAACCTGTGTAATTAGAGTTTTGGAAAGGTTTAATTTTCAATACGATACGAGTGCCAACAAAAAGCGCGTCCATTTCTTATTTTTTTAACTCGATGCATGTAGTTCTTCTGAACTTTCATGGGGTCGTGGAAGACAGTGACGGAACCTATGAGGTGACCTGATCGTATAATGTGTATAGCTGATATAGTAATTATTACCACCCCCGGCATTTAAAATCGGAGTTAAGTAGTGTCTTTGGCCACTGCGTTTTGCATTGGGTATGCCGGGCCCCGGTGCTCATCCACCTTATAGACCGGCAACGCACCTGTAGCTCTTCTGGTGCTACACGGGGCCGTGGGCGATGGAGATCACTTACGGTCATTTTCAGGTAACCCATACGCTCGTTTGCCGTGTCTTTTCCATAAAAAAAGTAAATAAACTGTTAATATATTAACCACAATAAATTAATCAAGACTAATGTCAATTACAATGTTATCTAATTTATTGTGTTACAGTAAACAATAAAGACTTTGAAATAGATTGAAAATAAAACTTAATAATGAAGCTTGTCGATTGTTAGCCTAAAATTAGAAGATAAAATAGAAAAATAAATAGTTACAGACAATGTCTGGAACAGTGTTTCAATTGAACTGGTCTTTTTTGTAATAATGATGTATATAAAAACATATGAATATGGAACAGACTCCTAAGCATTATATAGATTCACGTGCTCGGGGTGTAATTAGAGCTGTGCGACCATTTAAAAAACTCATTAGAGCACGTTAGCGAAGTAATTAAAAGAAATATAAAAGTTGAAGAAATCAAAAAAAGGTAATTAAATATTTACTGATAAATCATTCAGTAAATATTTAATTAATTACCTTTTTTTCGCTGTATCTCTCACATAGTAGGGTAGGCAAAGGGAGTTTGGGAACATAGTTTTAAGACACTCATGATTATATATGATCATGATATATTGATCCAAATCATTACTGATTTCTTATAATTATTATATATACAGATATTTTTTAGTTAGCCACTCACTCAGCTTCACGCTGTATCCCGCACATGGCAGGGTAGGCAGAGGGAACTTAGAAACTTAGTGTTATGACACTTCGTCCTACTTCCGTTCCCCAATTTTCACTGAAATTGAGGCATTGCGTGTTGAGTGGCAGAATTCAACGCCGCGCTTTGCCTTGTAAGCAGAGCGAAGAGATAAAAACGTTAAATATTTAATTTAAAAATATTCAACACAGTTGTGCCGCTGAGGCCTCAATTTTTTAGTTAAGTGAAATATTTTTACTAAGAGTATGTGTATGTATGTACATACCTACTTAAAATATGCTTAATCTTATTTAAAATTATTAATTACCATTACTTGTGAGCAACTTCACCAATTAAGTGGTACACCGCATTGCGATCAATCGCGTACCACAATTATTCCTAATTAACGTCAATTAAATTCTAATGGCGCGAATAAATCTGCTAATACCAGCGATTTATATATCGATCGATCGAGTTGTAGTATCTCACTTGTAATATCGATGTTTATGCAAATTGTATTGTATGTACGGTAATATATTTAAATTTGTTAATGTATGTGTGCTGTAGCTATTTAACACTACTTTACATGTCTTTTTTTCATGAGTCCAATAAGGAACCTTTGAATCACATAAATGATTAAGTCAATGTTATTAACTCAAATAAACCATAAAAATTAGAAAATATTATATATTTTTTTCTTGTAAATATAGTTAGAAGAGATTGGAGAACAGAGAAACTTAACAGAATATTCTTTTTGCATATACAACGACTGATGAAATATTGTATATGCAAAAAATTAATCTCGTCCTGTCCAATTTTAAAAGCTTTCAATATCACACAATGTTTTCATTCGATATCAGAATAATGAAATTCTATCTGTAAAGTGAACATTAATACGTTGACATATTAAAAGCAAAAGCCGGAGCTTATTTTCTATACCAAGAAACGAAATTCTATATAAATTAATTAACATACTTTGTTAATTAAAAACATTTGTTAAGGTGACTACCTTTATGGATAAAAATAATGGTAGGGCAGATGATAAAAGCTTCATTACTCTACTCTAGGCTCAAAAGGTCTCAAATTAAAGATTTAAAGTACAATTCCTTTCTATATATTACAATCTGCCTAACGAAGTCAAGTTAAAAATTTACTTTTTTAATAATTCTTTGACGAATGGTTAAATCCACTGTAGAGAAGATGAACCGAGTGAAACAAAGTAGATGTTTCGCTGGGGAAATTCCGGCAAAGTGTACTTTAAATATGTATTTTTTAATATAACTTATCGCTCAGCATTTTTAAATACTAATTGTAGAAAAAAGTAGTAAAATCAATGACAAGATTAATGTGACAAAAACTGTTAATATTATTCTGACCATCTTGTTCAATTAAGAAACCTAAATGAAATAAATAGAAAATATATATAAAACTGGATTTTGTACGTAATATTTTTATTTCTGCGCTCTGGTAACAAGACAAAGCGGCATTAGTTCCGTCACTCAATACGCAACGTCTCAGATTCGGAAAAATGTGGAACGGAGTGTCTTAACACCAGGTTCCCTCTATTTTCTCTCTACCGTGCTATTAGCGGGATACAGCGTGAAGCTGAAGATGAAGAGTTATGTAATATATTATATCTCCGTAATTTTTTACCTATAAAGATATGAGGCCGTAATAACGAAGCAAGAACACACGCGTGCATCTGTAAACGCGACAGTCATAAGTTTGATTACCATCCAGGGAAATGAAATTAATATATATTTTCGTTTTCTCGATTTATGTTACACGCACGCACTTTAAGCTCAATGCTTTTAAAATTCTGGAGACATGTATGTGACTTAAATGAGAACAGTGTTTTGAAACTAGGTCAGGTAGGCAGAGGGGCCTACGTGAACTACAATATAAAATCGAAAGTTAACTATTAAACTAAGTATTTAATAGGACTTAATGACAAAGTATAAAATGTATGCCAGTGAAATCAAACCCATTATCACTCATGCTCCACCTCGTTCCTGAAAAATTGGAAAATGCCAGTTTTATATACAAAAATGGACTATAAAAATGATTCAGTGCGGGCATATTGAATGGAGCCAGAAGAGAACTATTTAGCTCTCAAATTAAATGCGAATTCAAGTTTGTGTAAAAAGCACTTATAGTCAAGGAGTTTTGATTGCGTTGATTCCAGCGAGAAAAATATATTTCCTCATTTACTTAATGAGCCCTGGATTTTAGACGGACGGAGTCTAAACAAGACTTCGTTGTTAAATTTCACGTGAAGTGTGAAATTTTAAATGTTAATTATAATTAATTAGCGTTTTAGTTATTGCAATTTTAAGAATAGATTTATGATACACATAGATATATTTAAGTTTAAAGCCTAAATCCTTAATTACGAAAAAAATACTTTTGAATAATTTAAACGGAGCAGGATATGATTCTGCAACTCTTTCCTTTTAAACACGTCTTGGACATATTCTTATAGGCGGGTTATACACGATTTTAACCGGATTAATCGCTTATATTGAGTAATAAACATTTTTGGAAACCCGACGTTTTGGAACACTTTACAGTAGTCCGAGGTCACGGGTAGACTGAGGTGGCATTCTGCCTGTGGTGTCAATATGTAAGAAGTAAACAGAATTAGAATGTAAAAGTCTAGACGAATGTATATTACTCGATCGGTATCAAAATAGCACTCGGTGATTTTGTCTTTGTTCGCCTTAAGGAACTTTTATATGGGCTAGTTTTAGCGTAACCAAGTTTGAACGCACTTACTCGTTGGCATTTGTCTCTGGCGGCAGTCCAATAACTCTTTAGTTTTGTTACTTCTATTTTTAAGTGCCCTAAAACAGAATTGGGTTTCTTCATTGTATTTTATTTGACATCTCCGGGGTATATATATATATATATATGTATATATATATATATATATATATATATATATATATATATATATATATATATATATATATATATATATGTATATATATATATATATATATATATATATATATATATATATATATATATATATATATATATATATATATATATATATATATATATATATATATATATATATATATATATATATATATATATATATGTTTTTATTCTTCGCTCTGGTAACGAGGCAAGGTCAACATGCAATGTTTCCAGAATTTGATGAAAGTGGGGAATGGGAGTATTGTAATGGCAAAACAGTATCCCAATACTAAGTGCCGAATTTGCATTATCTACCCTGCCATGTGCAGGATACAGCGTGAAGCTTTTCTTTAAGCTATACAATTTTTGTAAGTACGCATTACGCAAAAAAAAATCATAGTTTTTTTTTTAGTTCTTTAATTAAGTTCTTATATATAATGAAATATTTTTTATACATAACAAAATAAAAAAAAAAAAAAATTAACTCAAAGTTATAATTTTAAATACACCTTAGAGAACAGACACAAATGAAAATAACGAGATACATTAATCTCCAAATCCATTCTCGAATGAAGTTGAGTATAACAAATAGCGGTGGACGTTTGGATAAAACAAATGCTCACCAGTGCCAGTAGAGAGTATTTCACGCGCAGGTACCTTTCCCAATTCATTCTGCTTCGTTAATCAGATCAAATGAACTGCCTGCTAGTACCTTTCTGGAGGAAAAGTGATAGAATTAGTTGGCTTTTTATTACTGTGTCTAATTTACTTGGCTTTTTATGGTTTTTATCTATATGTGTTCATATTGTTCTATAAATAGTTTTTACAATTAGGTCATATCCACGCTAAGGCGTGTGATAATCCCTCAAATAATAGGATATCTGATTTTTATCCGAATTTGGAACAATGTTAGTTGAGAGGTAGAGCTCAATGCCACGTTTTGATTTACCAGAACTTTAAAATGAAAAATATTAAGTTCTACCAAGTTCAAATTCAAATATTTTGATTCTAAATAAAAGTTAAAAGCGTCGTTTCTTGAACGGTAAACAAATTACCACCAGTTCACAAAAGTTACTGCAGAACAGAGAATAACCGGCGAAAGAAACTCTGCGGGACATGTCTTTTTTTTTAATCAAAACTTTACATTATATAATTATGTGACAATGATACACTTGAAACAGCCTGGAGCGAACATTTTATTCCCAAGGCGTGTTATCATTTATAAAATTGTTAATATGGTAATAACCTTTAACACACAAACGTCATTTCACAACTTTTTTAAATTGTGAAACAGAAAATTCTCTGACGTTTTCTGGGATCCTATTGTAAAAGCGTATACCCTGTCACATAAAATAATTACGGACTCGGTGCAGTCGAGTTACAGGCGCACTAAGTTTAAGCCTGTTTGTATTAATATTATGTATGTACATCACTGATTTTAGTAAACTTATTAATATTTTTCTTGACATACATAACATTTTTAAAAATGTATTAAAATGTAACGGTCAATATATTAATCTTTTTAAACATTTCCCTTAAAGAATCCTTATGGCTTAAGTTATAGATTGCGCGAATAGCTTGTCTGCAAGACAAAGATTGACTTAATACTCGCTGCATTACCCGAAAGTAAGATGCCGTAAGACATAATACTATGGAAGTAGCTAAAATAAAAAAGGCGAGCTGTTTCCTCATCAGTCAATAATCTTATTTTTTTTACAGCGAAAGCTGCAGAGTAAGTAACAGTAAGTTATTAGCGCTAAACCAATGTACTATTTTAGAGAGAGCATTGTTTACTTCGTCATATATGGCTCATGGCTCCTTTCAACTAAATAAGGTAAATCAACCAACCAACGGGATTGATCCGGTTACCAATGAATGTACTGACCGACACTGTTTCATTTTTTGATATTCTGTTTCATTCACATATTACGTTTCCTCGCGTGGGTATCAAACTCACAACCTGCCGTGCTTGCAGTAGCACGTTTGTGCCCCATATTTTTTTATTTAACATAATTTAAAGCAAAACTTTCATCTTTTAAAATAAGATGTTCCCCATATGTAATTCATAATAATCATATTTTAAATAAGTGAGTGAAGAATTATTTTTTATAACAAGATTATTTTGGGTTAGCAATCGAATAAATAATATTATTCTCTTGAAAACTTACATATGTACTTTTATATAATTGTGTTATTATGTATCACGTATCGCAACAGAATTTTTATTTCAATGAATTTCACGAATTAAAATTCCTTTAACTTAACAAACCAAGGCCTGTCGTGGCACAGTGGCACAAGCGTGTGACTGTATCCGACAGGTTTTGGGTTCGATCCCCAGTCGAGAAAATGAAATATTTAATATTTTCAATTTAAATATTTACACCACTCGACACGCAATGCCTCAAATTCGGCGGAAAGTGGGGAACGGAAGTGGAACGGAGTGTTTTAACACTAGGTTACCGGGTTCTCTGTGTCTACCCTGCTTCGTGTGGGATACAGCGTGAAGCTAAAAAAAAACAAACCAAAAAATCAAAGGCTTTTGTCAAGTCAAAAAAAATTAAATACTATTAAAATTCTATTTATCAAATGGATATTGAACCCAAAATTATCGCTGTTCCATTACACCGCGATTGTCTTACAAAATTCGTACTTTTTATATAATTTAAGAAACAAACTTAACTTTAGTTAGCTTCACGCTGTATTCCAAGCCCCTGCTAGCCAGAAAGAATGGAGCGCCAAACGCTACTGCGGTCCCGGCATACCTCTTTCGGTTCGTCCTCTGTCATCAATCTCCTCATATATGCCCTTCTGGGTGTCCTTATACTTTTTACGTGACCTGTCATCCAGTATTGCAGGCACCTTGTTTTTGAAAATATAAACTTTGTATTTATATATCGAATATTAATATTTCATTATAGTGGAATCATAGGCTAATCTCTGTTTAATAGTTTCCAATAGACGGCTGGCTTATTGTGAAGATAAATTATTGCCTGTACAGTATTTAGAGTGAGTTTGTCTACGTGTTGAGATAGATTCAGCCTTAATTTATATTTCAGTAAACAATTTAGAGAAAATAAATAACGGAGAACAATAAATTATATATAATTTGAATAGTGTTTATATTATTTAAATGTAAAACACATTAAACATTAATTTAATTTTATGAACCATTAAGGGAAGATTTTCTTTTTTTTTGAAAAAGACAATGAAAACGAGCGTTCGGGTCACGTCAGTGATCACCGCCGCCCACGACCTGGTGTAACAGCAGACAAACTACAGATGCATTGCCAGCCTTTAAGCTGGATATAAAACAAAAAGACTTCGTTTTTTTCTATATACTTATATAACTAAGTACCAAATTTAGTTCTTTACGTGGTATTATGAAAGATATTCGCCTTCTATATGACGCTATGAATATGTCAAGAATGGAAAGGCTTTGTGGTTGTCCGCTAGGGTGAGTGAATACTATAATATAAATACTTAGGCATGCAAAGGTTTTTACTACCCTAGTTAAGTACGGTCTTTGATTCCTCTATTCAATATATATAATGTTAACTTCTACGAAAATAGTACAGTGATTTTGCACTCTAGTTGATTTCATTTATGGATATTGTTTAATTCATGATGAGATTTCAATTGGTATATTTAAATTCTTACTTTCGTTTGGTTGAATTACCATTTAACATTATAATTAGTGGCTTTAATTAGTGGTAATAGGGCAATTTATTTATTTTTCATATTATTTTCCCGACTCAGAATCGAAGCTATAGATGTCAACGTCATGTCGCCGTTTACCGCCAGACCGCGATCACTAGGCCATGATGGTGTCCGTTAAAACGATTTAATTGTATTTGAAGAAGCGCGCTGGCTTTACCGCAATTTTAACTGACAGCTGACATCTCGGCATTTTAACAATATACAAAATAACTAAAATTAAAACAATGTTCATGCTAAAAAAAAATAGGTGTTCATTTTTTTTTAACATTTAGTGTTTGTTTTTTAAAGTTTAGTGTTTGTTTAGTAAAGTATTTTGTTCGAAAAAATTGCTACGAATTAACAGTTTTGATGAATTGGTTGATTTTTTTTTACTAATGTATGGACATTATCTTTAAAATGATAATGTTATTAGAATAAGGTTAGGTGGAATAGGTAGTCGCTAGTGTTCTATTTTTTTTTTTAATAAAACTGGGACACGATGTTGGTTTTGACTAAAAAAAATACACTCTACACGGTTCATACACTTAGGAGCTACTGTGCCACAAATGCAAATTAAAATTATAACGTTCTTTATTTTGTGTCTAAAAAGAAATCAAGTTGCCGTAAGAATTTCGATAAATCCCTCCTCAGAAATTCCCTATACGCCCTCAGTACTTTTCTATACCCCCAACCTACCTATATCTCAAAATTAATCTTCGAGCCCATTCATTTGAGCCTTGTTTGTCAGTCACTGAAATGGAATAGTTTTATATAACACAGACTCAAGCTATTAAAGAGAACGTATAAAATTTAACGTTACGATTCGATACGGATCGCTAAACAACAAAGCATTTTCCTATACGAGCCTACAGACCAATGGAGCGTGTGCAATAATAATAATTGGATATATCTTGCTTATATTATATTAATATATAAATATTATTACATGTGTAGGCATTGAGAAGAAAAGTTCTGTTCTTATGTTTGGTCGTTTAATATGAATTCTTTCATTTACGTAGAATTATATAATATATAAGTTTTTTATCTTTCTGCATACAAAAATATATTTATATATATGTTTATGGGTATGTTGAGGCTTACCTTATCTCATTTTATTTTATAATTTATAAAAATAGACAGCTTTGTCCATGGGGTCACATAGAAGTAATTAAAAGGGCCCATCACCTTTGATTTTTATTGTTATTACTGATATCAACATGTGATATCCAATATAACGCGGCGCGACAACTTAATAAAGAAATTGTGATTTCTAGTTTATAAATTATGAATAAATAATGTCAGTTATCAATTTTACAAATGTTTTCATGATTTTTCAGTTACAAAACTTAAATTAATTAGAGCTAAATTACAATAATTTGCTATTGTTAAAATATTAGTAGATAAACGATTGATGACAACTAGTTTTTGTAAAATTCATTGTGGGGGGTAGTGGTATAAATATGTGATTTTTGATACTCGTGGCATTCTCACTGGCATTCTCACATTAGCACTAGCAAAGACTAAGAAGTTTTTATTGTTATAAATAAAAGTGTTTGAAGTAATCTTCAGTCTTATTTATTGTTATGGAAAGTTGAGACATTATTGAAAAAAATTACATCAGTATTGCTGGCGTCGATATTTTTAAAAGCAACTCGGCACCATCTACTTTGACAAATATAACTTTATTTTGTAGCGTTCAATCAAATAATTTATTAAAGAAAAAGTAATGTATAGTAATAATACGTATGTATCTGGAAATTTCGTCATTATTAATTATTTCTCTTAACCTTGTTACTAGAGAAAAGAAATAAAAACAATAAATATCTAATTTGAAAATATTAAATATTTCATTTACTGTAAGATCGAACCCAGTAGCTACCTGTCACATGCTTGTGCCCTCGAGTTACAACAGGCCTTAACCTCATATATTATACATAAACGATTATTAACATCAATAACGGAAACAACGGAAACAACAAAATGTGCTATTCAATAGCAGCCGATAGTTCACCGAGATGGTGGGATGGTTCTAAATTATCTTGATATATAGCTAAGACATATTTCAAAGGCGCGTTTACTCGCACCCCGCTGTACTTTACGTCTTCATAAAAAGAAAATATGGTGAACTGTTTACTACCAAACTAAATAAGAAGCCTAGAACATAATATTTTAATATTTGCTATAAGGTAATTTTTCTTTTTTGGCAAAAGTGAAAATACAAAAGTTGGAGATGTGTTCGAAATGTTCTTCAGGATTGGTAGGCAAATCTTACTTAGACAAAGGGTACAGGTAAAATATTATTGTTTCTTTAAATTCCAGTCCAGTGGGCATTTCTGCCTAGCCTGCAATGTAACGAACAAGTAACAAACAACGTTAATGTCATCTATTTTTTATGCCCTTGTTTGGTTTTGGTTACTTAATTTATTATTAAGAAAAATAGTAATAATAATAATTTTTGGCTAACGTTTAAGGGATAGTGCGGAAGATTTAGAAAAGCGTAACTAGGAATAGTGTTACACTGTATTCAGTATGTAGCTGGAAGTAATAGGTTCATATCTCTCTCTCCGCATCACGCTGTATTCCGCACATGATAACGTACTCAGAGGGAACTTGCGAACCTAGTGTTAAGATACTCCGTTGTGTTACCCACTTTCCGCCGAATTTGAGATATTGCTTTTTAACTATCAATACTTAACGCCGCACTTTGGCTTGTTACCAGAATGAAACAATTTTATTTCCTCAAACGAGAATTAAACCGACAACCTGTCTCATTTTCAGTCACACACTTGTACCACTGCGCCACGACAACATAAATAAAAAATAAATATGAAGCATTATTATTAAACCAAAACTTAAGTATTTATATTTACCAATATTCATTAAAATCAATAGAAATTTCAATCCTACAATGTAAATATTTTACTTGCTGGAACAACAATTTTCCTGTTTTATAGTACAATTTATTATTCTCTTTAATAACATGGCTCTCAGATATATTGTGGTGAGCTCGTTTGAAAAACAGAGGAACTTTAATAGAATACATCCACTCCCATCCAACGCCACGTTTCGCCAAACTTTGTTTAGTTTAGCTGACCGTATATCAGCGACGTCTAAACTAAAGCTTTGAAAATGGCTCTGAATATGGTATGAGACAAATATTAAACAGTTAACGAACTCGTTTGGACTTACTCATAGTTATGCTGATCACGTATTAAGCTTTTTATTTCTATATAAAACAAATTTAGATTGCTTTTCATTAAATTGTCAGTCTACCCGTGACCACGGACTACTGACTACTGTTCAAGACGTCAGGTTTCTAAAAATGTATGAAAGTCAATATATGCAATTAATCCGGTTATTATAAAATTTAAAAGTGTATAAAAATTTCGAACGTAGCAGGATTTGAAACCGCGCCTCTTGAAAACCGTCCAAGCGCTCTGACCAACTAAGCCATACGTTCTTATCTAGCTACATCGAAATTCTTATACGCTTCTTATGACTTATTTATGTTGTTAGTATAACACTTTAAAAATAGTAAAAACAATCCGGTTAAATTTTGTAGCATTTAATATGTGTAGGTAATAGTTACAATAATGAAAGATCTTGTTAGGTTATTTAATTGTGTTTTTAACATATTTATAACGAGACGTTAACCTTCTATATGACGGCTTAATATGTTAACGTAAGTGCAATAATAAGAAGTAAAATATATACTTGTAAATTAATTCTTCATACATTAACTTATAAGATACAGTCACTCATTCATATATAATATGAGCAAAAGCGAACCAAGCGTGACTTCGAAGTTATTGGTATATTTTGCCGTGTGATTCCGGCTTAGAATAGGATCACCCTGGTACTGATGATGTCGTAAGAGGCGACTAAAGTGCGTGTGGTAGAGTCACGTTGCCAGTAATGGCAACACGCATGGGCAGATTCGACCGGATTTTTACCACCCCCGGCATTTAAGACCGGCGTTAAGTAGTGGCTTTGGCCACTGCGTTTCGCATTAGGTAATGCCGTGCCCCGGTGCCCTTCCACCTTAAAGGACGGCAACGCTCCTGTAGCTCCTCTGGAGTTACTCGGGGTCGTGGGCGACGGTGATCACTTACCATCAGGTGACCCGTACGCTCGTTTGCCATCTTTTCCATAAAAAAAAAATAGTAAAAATCTTCACATAAACTCCAACCTTTGTGTTTGTCTGACGCCTAATGTAATATAGCTTAGTTTTATCAAAATCTGTTTAGTAATTTAGTTGGAGTTACTAGAAAAAAACATACAATCACAATTCTCTACGTATCACGTCGTTAATATAAGCACTATCGGCGTCAGTAGGCTGGCGGCAGCAGGTAAAAATCTGACAGTGTATATTCTATTGCTTCTGTTACTTAATTATGTATTTATAAATGTACCAATTATATATGTTAAGTATTAATTATAAGACTAAAAGAAATTAGTTTAATCCATTCCAGAATTACCAGCAGCGAAACAAGCGAGTACGTTTTCTTACAAATATGACATTTATATATGAAAGTAGCATTTTCTCGAGCGACCGGAAGTCTTGGAAATTACCTATTTCAATTGTTGAATACCCAAAAAGCGTAAAGTGCTTCCGATCCGAGGTCGGGTCGCTGATCTGACAAATTGTTCGTTCGCGCAGGCGGATCGTGACATCCCTATTTTGAATTTGGACAGCGGTTAATCTCTTAAACTACAAGCCACTAACGAACTTTGTTCCCACAAAAACTTGTTGTTTTTGTTAACTTTTATTATGATTTGTGTTGTTTTTGTTTTAAAGGTTATGTATTTCATTTCCTCGAGTGGGGATTTTTAAATATTTATAATGACAATGATGAAAACATTAAAAATATTTATAATTATTAATGTTTTCATTTCTTCGCTCTGGTATAAGTTGAAACGCGGCGTTGAGTTCGGCCACTCAACACGCCATGCCTCTGATTCGGTGGAAAGTGGGGAACGGAAGTGGAACGGAGTGACTTGACGCTAGGTTCCCAAATTCTCTCTGTCTACCCTGCCATGTGCGGGATACAGCGTGAAGCTGAGAGAGAGAGAAAAGACCCTTTATACCTCCCCTGTTTCTTCTCCCTTAATACGTGACATTGGCGAAGCGATAAACAACGTTTGACGGTGCCAGGAAATATACTACATAAATACTCGTATTTACATTAGTATGTAAATTACCTACAACGTCGTATGTATGAACGAAAGATAAGAGTAGTATAAGATATGGATATATGTAGACATATATGATGATATGATTCAAAACTGAAACCCGACTGCACAATTCTGAAAAGTGAAGTGAAATAACATAGTTCAAAAAGTTTATTAGGATCCACACTCGGTACCTATTTAAATTTTACAAGGCTCCTTATGAGAAGTTAATTGGTTGAAGAATAAATATCAATGGCATTGCCATGTTTAATGTTTTTTAATGTCACGTGTCACTTGGACTGTTAAGAAAAGTATATCGAAAACTTAATAAAAAAATGCGTTCATCGGATCTGGAGATATAAGATCATTAAGATTATTACGTACGTACAAGTAAGGCGCGTAAAATAAATCTTTTAACAGTGGGAAATAAAATAAGAAAGAAATAATAATTTTTATTAGTTTTTCGAAAATTTATACAAACCTGTTTAACAATTTTTCAAATTTATTGAGTATATATATATTAATTATATAAATTAATTATTATACTTGATTCCTTGATTTTTTTTGCTTCACGCTGTATTCCGCACGAGGCAGGGTAGGCGGAGGGAACCCGGGAACCTAGTGCTAAGACCCTCCGTTCCACTTCCGTTCCCCACTTTCCGCCGAATTTGAGGTATTGCGTGTTGTGTGGCGGATCTCAAAGCCGTGCTTTGCCTTATTACCAGAGCGAAGAAATGAAACATTAAATATTTAAATTGAAAATATTAAATATTTCATTTACTTGACTGGGGATCGAACTCAGAACCTGTCGGTTGCAGTCACACAGCTTGTGCCGCTACGCCACAACAGGCCTCGAAGGCCAAAGTTGTTGCAGAGCTTGAATGATATAATTATATACTAATGAGCAGAGTGATTCTTCTTTTCTACAGTGGCAGTAATTTTAACGACAACAAAGAACACTGGCAGAGGAGACTGTGTTGAATAATTATTACTCTTTCAAAAAGAAAATTGTTCACTTTGAAATCCACTACTAATTTTATTATTCTCGAGACTGGCGTTTTGGTGTTTGACTGGCGACTTGGTGTTTGTTTAATAAAATTGCTTATCAAATATATAATTCGTTTGTATATTATAGACTAACCCCCACGTAAATTATTATTTACTACGAACGTAATATGGTGTAACGTATATATTTGTATATGTGCAAAGGGAATTAATTGTCAAGATACTGAATGCTCCAATTTACACGCGTTTTGTCTGCCAGGTTATAAGAATATCCTTTTGACCAATTCGAATTTTATTCAGAGTTATTTTGAACCTTATCCATAAACTCCATAGTACTAGTTATTATACTAGTTAAAGTTAGCTTAGTTAACTTAGTTTCATATAGTTATTACGAGTAATCCAGAGCGAAAACTTAACTTTAAAAGGGTAATTATATACAAGAGGCTTAAAATTAGAAATAATTGTTGGTAAAATTGAAATTGTTAAATTTTATTGTATGATAAAAAATATCCTTTATTTACTTTTGGCAGTGCCAGGTAATTCATGAGGACCTACCTGGCACTGCCAAAATATATTGATTAACGTCTGTGGCATCGTAATTCAATAACGAATGAACCAATTTTGATGTAGTTGTATTGTTTGAAAGGTGAAGTAATGATTCAAGAAAATATTTACGTTTCACGTTCCGCCGTTGGAAGATTATAATTATTTTTCTTGTTGTGTAGTAACATTTTTTCTTTTTGTAGCGGGGGCTTTCAATAAACATACGTTATCTTTGTTTGAAGAAAACTACAGTTAAGTACAAATACTTCAAAGAAAATAAATACTTCTTTTTATATATATTTTTATAAATATAACGGATAGGCCGTATAAAGAACAATATTACCATAGCCTGTAACATATTACAGATAAAAAAGACAATCATTATTATCGGTAAATATAACAACTAATATTTAATATATACATATATTTAATGCAAACTTTAAACTCCTTACGAGGATACACTCGTCTGCGCGTAAAATCGTTAGTGCACAGCGTATACTTATTGTTGTTACTTATTAGTTCGATGTATAAATTGTATAGACTAAGTTAATGCCAAAGTTTAATCTCCTTAGCGCATATAAAGTTAGACATTGATTTTCTATTTAATACCACTACAATATAATTAAGTTGTGTTTGCGAAGTTAATAACTTTCTAAAAAAGTAATGATGACGGATGACGAATGATTATGGTAATGATTTAAGGATGACGGATGATGGTTGATTAATAGATGACGAAATGACGAGTTAGAAAAATTGTTTTCTTTCTTTGTTTTAATCAAATTCTATGGAATTCATTTCAAGAAGGAAAGAAAGAAAGAAAAATTTGGCTAAGACTGGAATTGATTTAATATTTTGTTTTAAGTGAAATAAAATAAAAATACTACACTAGCTGTAATGCTCGTGTAAAACTCAGAAGTACTGTTAGATACCATAAGACGAGAAAGAGAAGAAGTCAGAACTTCTTGTTACATCACGGATTTTATACACACTTTATTAATGATTTGTATTCAATATTATTAAATTGATGGGAAGTCCGTATGAGGTCTACCGTGGCGCAAAAGCACAAGCGTGTGACTGAAAACGGTAGATTGTGGATTCGGTCACCACTTCTAGAAGTTCAATATTTCAAAATTCATTTCTTAGCTCTGGTAACAAGGCAAATCTTGACGCTAAGTTCTGCCACCCAACATTCAATGTGTCGAATATGGCGGAAAGTGGGGAACAGAACGGGGTGTCTTAATAGGTTCCCAAGTTCCCTCTACTGGGCTGGCCTACCATACCATGTGCGGGATACAGCGTGAAACTGATATGGAAACTAGAAAGGCAATATAACAGGGTATTCTATGTAATCATCATAATGAAGTATACAGTATTTTTTTTTTCAAAGAAAAAATTGTGAATAAATGAAAATATAGGAATATCAAAAAATCAATGTTAACCAAGTACTATAATTTGAAAGGAATTAATATGCTTATTCTGACTTAAACCTTGTTATGTCAGAACTATCAGATGAAAGGGTGCTTTGAAAAGCTAATTAATCGTTTACAACTTCTAAATGATAGATTACTTTATGTACTTCTCTATATCCACTTTAATTCTGTATTAAAAGGGGGAAGCAATAATTTCATCAATTTAATGTTGTTATAGAAATAGAAAGGCCATAGTTGTTGTGGAGCAGTGTCAGTGGATTCGATTCTAGCTTGAGGTAACGTATTATTTTAATTTCTTCGGTCTTGTATGATGAACCGGGAATTGTTTAGTTTCCAATCCAACGTAAAATGTTATCATGAAATATTATGTGAAAATAAGGTAACGGAATGTCTCTATACCTTTGCAAACCCCGCTCTATCCAATAATATACATTATAAACCTATTTATATATTTAATAATATTTTGTTTCATAACTATCTAAATTTAGGGGTAATTATTTTACTCCGCATATGAAAACAAAAACGAATGGAAAAATACTTAAAATACAAAACAAGCATATAACTTCATACAAAGTTTAATATTAATGTAATTAACATTAAACTTTGTATGAAGCGAATGGATTCTCGATTTCTCGCTTTCATAGATGCTAAAGAAATGCTAACTAGGGTAAAACTTTTATTTCCTGTGTAAAGTTATATGGCATCACACTTTATATAAGCAAGTAAGTTATTGCCAACAAAGCCATTTTATTTTGATATATTATATGGGGGCTTACACGCAGAAATCCAATGAAATAATTCTAAACGGTCGTTTTTCTAGTTTAACGTCACTACTGGGATCTTGATAGCATCTTAGCAACATTTTGTGAGCAATCTACCCAAAAATGTTGCCAAAATATGATAGCCAAAACTTTTAAATTTAGTTAGCCCTTTTCTGACAATTGGCAACACGCACAGATAAACAACAAATATTTTAAAAATCACTATCTTGGGCTTTATACATTAATAAACTTAAACCTATGAGATTTTTAAATATATATACAGTGATCAGTTACAGATCTATTTTAAGTATAGATTGTATTGAGAGAGATACTTCTAAGATAAAAAAAATATGTCAAACATTTTGTTAGTTGATAAAATACAAGGCAATTGCTGTAAAGGCTCTTCTCCTTCAAGTATATACAATCTTATTCTCATGAGAGAAACACCTTTCAAGTATTTTTCATTGTTACTCAGAATAAAACATGAGTGTCGTCTAACAAAGAATTCCATTATATGACCTAAAATGTCTATAATAAAAGGATCGTCTTCCTAAGTTATTATTTTTTATATTCGCATATAAAATACTTAGTTTTAATATTTATTTCACATTTTTAAAATTTAACAGTAATAATGAAGTTACATATAAAAAGCCGCTTCGTAAAGCAGCACAGCGTTTGATTATAAATGTGAAGGTTGTGAGTTCGATTTTAAAGCAGGAGAAAATAAATATTTTATTTTTTTTGTTCTAGTAATGAGACAAATCGCGGCGTTATGTTTCACCGCAAAACACTCAATGTCTTAGTAAGTTTAAAACGGAGTATGTTAACACTAGATTCGTTCTGCTTGATATTTACAAAGCAAATAAAAAAAAAACATAACATCACATGAATATTTTAGAGTAAGTTCAAATATAAAAAAAAATATCTAGACAAATAAGCTTCGAACAAATGCTAGGCGAAATAATAACGAATTCAGTTACATTCATAATAGGTAGTCAAAAACAAATATTTTTAACCAAATAAGATTTATTCTAGTTTGTTGCAAAAGCTTGTTAAATAAGCTTTTTAAAGTTAGCCTACAAATGAAAATCCTTATGAAATTTCTGAGCTCTATTTGGTAGAATTATAGAGCAACCTTTTATAAAAATGTTTTATGGTAAATCCATTCTTTTACAATTCTAATTAAAATATAAAACAAAATATGATTTTATGCCAAATTATCGTCATTACTGAAGAGCAATTCTGATGTCCATCTAATTATTTATTTAGCGATATGTATAAAGTTGCTCAGCTTAACGAACATGGCAGGGTAGATACAGGGAAGTTGGGAACCTAGTGTTAAGACAATGCGTTCCGTTCCCCACATTTCAACGAATTTTGAACAAAAATGAGCAAATATACTAACACACACATACAAACACCCACACGTACACACACACACCCACCCGTATACAAGCATATTTAGTTTGAACAATTTTTTATTAATTCTTATATAAATTTCTTACTGAAAACCAACAAAAAAAAAACAATTTTTATTGTTCATTTACAACCATTGTATGCGGTAAAATTTGGTCACATATGTAACAAATTCTGCCACAGAAGCACTTGTAATGTAGGTAGGCTAACTAATTTTGATTTAATAGCTGTAATAAAAGCTCTTGGGTACACTAGAACTTTCATTAATCTTCAGTTAAGACAGAAGTTTGGCAATATTGAGTAATATAATTAAACTAGCGTATCGTCCCAGCTTTTTTGTAGATGGGAAATATGATTTTTACAATGAAAAATTCATAAGTATCCTTTTAGAAATATAATACTTTTAGAAATTTCTACGGAACTTAAACGGGACTTTAGTGATGAGGTGACATTATTTTTTAAGTTTAAGCTCAATTTTTTTCACTGCTTTGATCAATATAAAAATTTCATTGTCCTTTGTTTTCCACTTTGCTAACATTTACAATTATATTACGTTCGTCGTTTCTATTTAAAATAAGTATTTTTTTCACACATGCTATTTCTAGCGCTTCATTGTTTTCAACTTCTCATTGTATCCAGACCGTGTCATGTGTTACCAAAGCGAAAAAATGCAATGAAAAAATTGAATAATTGATTTCTTCGAGTGAAAATCTAACGCACAAACTTTCACGTTTACAGATATGCTTTTGCCACGACAGGTTTTAATAATCAAATAATATAGATAGAACGATAAACACAACGCTTAAAAAAAATTATGAATGAAGCAAGCAATTTTTTTCTTTCGGACTGACTGTATAAAAATTTCATGTTGAACATGCGTCAAAGAGAATATCATTAAAATTCCAAATATTGCCTTAGCGATATAACTCTTTTTTTTTTTTTTTTTAAAAAAAAATGACTTATTTTAATAACTGCATATCATCATAGATGAAAGTAGAAAAACATTTTCATTGTTTTGCATATTTCATTTCATTTATCAATTGAGAGTTAAACTAAATATATTTACATGGTAATATACCAACATATGGATTGTGTACATTTGTTTAACTTTCTCTAACTAGTGCTCTAGATAACGACGGTTACGTCGTACTAATTTTTTATCCACATGTGACTTTTGGATATCGACGCTCTGGCTCAAAAGCCTAGCTAGATATACTGTAGAAATTTGTCCAAAGCAATTAACAGGCAATACTGTCTATCTGGTCATCCGATGATCGGATTAGGCAATAGTTCAATATATAGTAAGATTGCCCAAGTGATAGTTTGGCGAAAGTAATGATGATTCCTTCTTATAAAAAAAATATTGCTATAAAATAAGATATTAATCTAAACTTAAATTTAAAAAGTGTGTCTGTGTCTAAGTGTGGAATAACACTTTAAAACATAGTAAATAAGATATTAATAATTTATCAAAGCATATTGAGTCAGTGTCTTGTTAGTCACGGAGCTTAACACCGCTCTTTCATAGATCAGAGTTTAAATCTATAAATTCTAAGCTGCACCAAAAGGGTAAGATATTATTCAGTCTGTATCATATTATAAACTATTTTTTTCTCTACGAAATAACCGATTGAAGTAATAATAATAATAAAAAGGCAGTAACATTTCCGGGTCAGAGCGGCTCCGGAGTCGCGTCCGGTGGGATATCTGCATAGAGACTCTATTGAACGAAATGTACCGGTTTAATATGAAAAATAACTGACAATATTCCCTCCCGAGGTGAATATTTATAAGATGAATAATGATTTCAGTTTTGTTTTGCACAATATATATATTTTTTGTTCTATTGTGGTGTTCAAAATTATGATATAAGTTTTATTCTTTCCGAATCAGGCTGTATCCCGCACAACGCAGAAGGAATCTCAGAACCTAGTATAAATTTTAAGACAGTCCGTTCCGTTCTCCCCTTTCCTGCGGCATTTCGTCTTGAATGGCAGAATTCAACGCCGTGCTTTGCCTTAAGACCAGCGCAAAGAAATTAAACATAAAATATTTGACTTAAAAATATTAAATATTAATTTTCTTCTAATGGAGTATGAACCTACAACCTGTCACTTTTTCAGTTACTCGCTCCTGCCGTGCTCCTGCTCCACGGTAATCCTCAACGATGATAGTTAATTTAGTGTTATTTCTGTAAATTGTGGCATTCGTGTATCAATGAGAAAAGGGATACATTTTTATCTCTTCTCTGATTTGTTAAGCAAAAGGCGTTATGTTCCAGCGGAGCTAAAACGATCAGCTTCACTCATATTCCTTTCACCGCAGTATTATTATATTTTGGTATAAAAGTTAAGCTATAAAAGTAATGGGCAGTAGTAAGTACTCGTACTAATTAATGTGACATTAATGTCACAAACTTACGAGCTTACTTATTGAAAGTACCAACTTGAAAACATAAATATATTTATTGAATTAATTGAAGACACTAGAAAAGGGGCCGTCCAATAATCACGTGTTGTTTTTTTTAGCATTTTTTAGCCCCCCCTTTTTGATACGTGGTGAAATTTTATACGTGATATCTTACCCCTTTGTGATATTTTGTGATTTTCGCCAAACCCCCTCCCTCCTATTCGAACCTCACGTGATTAATGGATGGCCACAAAGTACTAAAGTCGTATTAGATACCTAATAGAAGAGTTAGTGATATGTAGATAGCAATAGGAGATAGAGATAAACAGACAAAGAGATTGATAATAGAAGAATTATAAAATGTTATAACAACATTGTAACTTTTCAAGAAAGTTTATTAAACTTTGATCCTATTGCAAAAAACAATAAATGAAAATTTTACACAGAATTGTAAACAACGTAATATTTACAGAGATTTTTATGAGACATTTGGATAGTAAAAAGATTGTTGTGCATCATTTAAGTTAGGTAAATTTTAAATAGACTATTTTGCATAAAATTTGAAAAGAAAACGTAAAAAACTACGCAGAATTTTCTTATTAACATGACTTCAGCGTAAAATTTACTAAAATTATAAATAAGTATATACAAACTTCGTTGTTGCGGTCCTTTTTATTAAACTATAACTCTCATTTGGAGTTGTTAAAAATTTAAATTGAATATGCTAACACCGAGTTATTGAATTTCTGGGTTTCATTTAAAGTTCTTTAGCCTAGTTGGTATTTTTATTATTGTTATAACGTCTTGTCTGATCAAATAGACATAATGTAAAGTTTCGATTTATTTAGGAAAATATTTTTAAGCATATAACAATTGTACTATTACAAAACTTAAATTTAAAAAGCGTATAAAAATTTTGAACGAAGCAGGATTTGAACGGCGCGGGTTTGAATCCTGCTTCGTTCAAAATTTTTATACGCTTTTTAAATTTAAGTTTAGTATTTTCTGTCCTAAGTGTGGAATAACACTTTATAACATAGTAAAAAAATTGTACTAATATTCAACAAAGTAGTCAACTCCTGGTCGAAGTTTAAATAATTCTCTAATAAATAAACAATCACTTTAAGCATGCAATTGTTCGCGTGATTATAAACGCGATAGGTTGTGGGTCGAGGCTTACTAGAGAAAATTAAATATTTTATATTAATCATATCTTCGCTCTAGTAACAAGGCAAAATGCGGCATTGGGCTCCGTAATGATTATATCCAAATTACACGAAATCTTTATATAAATAGTATCAGTTATGGGTACCTATCAGTTATTCTAATATATAACTAAGCTATTAGTATTACTTTAAAGTTAAATTACTAGCTTAAGTATTTGCGTGAATTTTGAAAATATCTATTTTCACAAAGTTTTATATTTACAATAATAATATTTTATATGTAAAAGTCGAAAAATATTTTTTTTTCATAAAACAAACCAAGCACCCAAAATGTTTTTTTTTTCAGCTTTACATTGAATCCTGCTCATGGCAGAGGAAACTTGGGAACTAGTGTTAAGACACTCGGTTCAAGTGCGAAGTTCCCGTTCCAATTACCCGGTGACGCTGTAGAGGCCGCAGGGCCAACAGCATACTACCCATTCGAAAAAAAAAACCCGTTCCAAATGTTTGATGTAAATTTAAAATATTCATATTAATACACAAATAGAGAGAGAAAATTTAAATCTTTATAAAATGTCGTTATAAACCTCTAAGTAATTAAGAACTTGACTTACAATAATGTTGTCAGTTTAAAATATTATTTATATAGTATTTTTTTTAAATCTACCTTAGTAAAGTTTGAAAATAGAACAAGGAAATGTTAGATTAGATATACAGAAAAAAAAAACTCATTCAGAGAAAGGAAAAAAAAACAAAAGTTGAATGTACTTCCATTCAACTTTTGTTTATTTTTTTCCTTTTTTCCTGATTTTATAATATCAGAAATAACAAAGCTGAGGCAAGGTAAAAAAGCTGGAGTATTTTTACCTTGCCTCAGCAAAAAAATTGAAAATATTCTTTATTGGCATAAAATTTACAGGTATTTTTCAACAGATCATATATCTTTTTAACATTGTATGAACCATAAGTTGGTTCTCTAGTGTAGCGGCACAAGCGTGTGACCGTAAACGAGAGGTTGTGGGCTCGATCCCTTCTTCACAAACGTACAAATTAATTTGTTTATGTTTACATTACTTCGTATTGGCAACAAGTAATAAGCGGCGCTGAGTTACGCCTCTCAACACGCAATGCCTCAAATTTGAAAAAGTGGAGAAAGGGAGTGGAAAAAAGTGTTAACATAAGTATCCCATGTTCCCTCTGCCTACCCTGCCATGTGCGGGAAACAGCGTGAAGCTAAAAAAAAAAAAAACTGAATTAGTTAATCGATGAACATTTTCATTTAGTGTTATATATGAGTTTTTGTTATAAATTTTATTTTTCTGAAACTTATATTCTAAATCTTATATGTCTAAATAATCTAAGATTAGCTAAGGTTATAATAAAATTCGAGAAAAATAGCTAATTAGTTATTTATTATAGATCAATTCATGCTCAAATAGATGAGAGGTTGAATGAAATAAATGTAGAATAATAAATCCTATTTGTTAATTCTATGAGTTCGATATCGAAGTACTTAGCAATACACTGGAATATGTATAGCAGTATGTATTTCTAGGTCAAAAGACCTTCCCAAAAGACGCAATTTGTAAGAAAAAAAAAATAAAAAAATAAACAGCTGGAAAACCATTAGACACTAAAAGATTTAGATAAGCAAAACCCTTAATAAACATATATAGAGATAAAAAAAATCTTATATGTTTAACGGACGGTGGTCCCTATGAATAAGACATGGTCGCCTACAGCCTACCACAGACACCTATTGTCAAAGAGTCAACGAGTTATAGAGAGAAGCCTGCTGGGAATTAATCTTAAAGATAAAATAAGAGCTCAATAACGTAGCAAGACCAAAGTGGCAGATATTTCGGATCATAGTGATTGTCTGGCTGCCAAATTTGACTAGTAAAGGGACGTATAGGAAGGAACTGAAAAACAGTATGATACTTAAAGGGCAGCGCAAGAAAGTAAGCACATTCGTTCAAAAGGTTAAAGAATGAGATCAGTGACACTCTGGGACCATACTGGAGGCGATTTTGAGGCGAGGCAGACTGTGAGCATTGGAAGCAGCTGAAAGATTCCCCATGCCATCCAAATGTAAGAAAAAACAAGTATTCGAAAAAAAATATATGAAATATATATATATATATATATATATATATATATATATATATATATATATATATATATATATATATATATATATATATATATATATATATATATATATATATATATATATATATATATATATATATATATATATATATATATATATATATATATATATATATATATATATATATATATGCGCACATTAAGAATAATGTTGGTGTATTTATTTATTTTTTTTAAGTGTCACGCTGTATCCTGCACATGGTAGCGTACACAGAGAAAATCTGCGAACTTGGTGTCAAGACACTCCATAACGTTCCCTATTTATTCCATAATTTTATATAATCTAAAAATATTAAATATTTCGAACACATATTTTGCCCGTGCGCCACGACAGGTGCAGGAATATTATCTTTATTTTTGCTAAAGCAGCTCGAAACGAAAGTCTTAATTAGTCTATCATTATCTACGACAGTGTAAAAACAACTGAAATATTTGCTCTCAATATACTTCTTTTCCTGCTTTCATCTCCTTTCAAATTGGGTCTTACGCTCATTTCAATAGACAGTACGATTTATTCAATCTTAGTTTTCCAAGACTCTACAAAGTAGCTATATTACATTCAGTAGCTTTTGCCATTCTTTGTGAATTAATTGCAGGTAATCAATTTAATTTTTTTTTAAAAAGAACCTATCTATATATATATATATATATATATATATATATATATATATATATATATATATATATATGATATCAGAATATCTCTTGTTTTGATATTAAAATGCTTTATTATTATTGTACTACATTATGCGTGAAAATGAATCTTTCAAATTTATATTTTCTTTAATTTTATACCTATAAAGTATAGAAAAACCAATAAAGTATAAAATTTTCAAATATATTCAATTTTCATATCTTTTTCGAAAACTAACCACTTTTACAAAGAAATCAGTGAGGTTCTTTTTAAAAAGTTTTTTAAATTGATTACCTGCAATTAATTCACAAAGAATGGCAAAAGCTAATGAATGTAATATAGCTACTTTGTAGAGTCTTGGAAAACTAAGATTGAATAAATCGTACTGTCTATTGAAATAAGCGTAAGACCCAATTTGAAATGAGATGAAAGCAGGAAAAGAAGTATATTGAGAGCAAATATTTCAGTTGTTTTTACACTGTCGTAGATAATGATAGACTAATTAAGACTTTCGTTTCGAGCTGCTTTAGCAAAAATAAAGATAATATTCCTGCACCTGTCGTGGCGCACGGGCAAAATATGTGTTCGAAATATTTAATATTTTCAGATTATATAAAAATATGGAATAAATAGGGAACGAAATGGAGTGTCTTGACACCAGATTCCCAAATTCTCTTTATCTACGCTACCATGTGCAGGATACAGCGTGACACTTTAAAAAATAAATAAATACACTAACATTATCCTTAATGTGCGCGTAGGCTTAAGTCAATAATGACTTTGTAATGTTGATTGTTAGCCACAGTCCTCTAATGAGAAGGCTTAATGGGGCATGGGTGAGTCGTAAATAACTGAATAATAAACACTAAGAATTTCAAATCATCATGAGCTTCACGATCTATGCAATTAAACGTACCATCGCCCAGCGGTCAAGTTTTATTGTTATACGCGTTGCGGCTTATGGGAAGGAACTTCTTGGGACCAGAAAGCTTAGTATTCTGATTGAAACATCTGTAATGTTGATTAAATTTGAAGTCTTGATTGCGCGAAACATAAATAAAATAAAGTAATGATTAAATAAATTACTGACTGTTATTTTTCCAAGTGCGTATAAACTTATTATGAATATTCATTGGAATAGCTACATAGATCACTTACATTCGTACGGGTTTCGGACTCATCGTGTTACAGGATGAGGAGCACTGAACAATGTCTGGGCCTTGCAGCGCAATTGTAGATTATTATGTAAGCATCGGTAGAAACCAGTAACCATAAACCATAGAGATAATTCAAATTTTTCTCAACATCATAACATATACATTGAATATTTGGATATAATGTAAAAGAAGAACGAAAAAACGTAAAAAGTGACATACTCTAAAGTGTAAGAGAGAAAATAAAAAATAATATTATATAAAATTCTCTATCGGGCTGCTAATAACAAGCAGAAAATCAAAGCTATTTCATGTGAACATGTATGAAATAACTCTCACGTCAATTCTGCGGTCGGCAACTTTAAATACTTATAATTATCGAGATTTTTGTAGGTATTGTTATAAAATAAGAGGTATTGTTTTAAAATAATTATTCATTCAATGGTTAATACTTATTTCGTATATTTGTGGGATATTAAAAAAAAAACGTTTGTTTAATTGTAATTGAAATCGATTAAAAATATATAAAATAAAATTAATACAATATATTTTACAGTCATCGTGTATCAGTGGGTGTGTCAATCATCATGGTTACTTTAAATACATTCCTCAGTGGATGTTAGTGCTTAGAATTTTAGAATTTTCTTCTAGTTACTTAACCATGGCCTTGAAAAAATGTTCTTGATGTAACAGAAACGTAACTAAGAAGGTCAACTCAAAGAAACGTAACTAACTAAGAAAATGAAGGGCTTCAACACCGAAAAACTTGTCCAAAACATTAGCCATGAGCTAAAGAAAACATTTTGCGAAGAGATTACTCATCTAGTATCCCACTCGGAGTTCAGTTATCTATTAACCACTATTAAATAGAATAAGGCCTTGAAGGCAGAAATCATAAATTGTAAAATACGACCTGATTTGCAATTGCACATGGAGTTCTTGAGCCGTACATCTTGTACGGCTTTGTGAACAAAAACCACCCTCATACACACTGGAAGTCGCGGGTCTACTTGGAATATCACCTTAAAGTGTTAGCGAAGTAGTTGATGCAGTTGTTTTAACTGAGGTTAGCTTATAATAATATTTCTCAACTATTTACTATTCCTGACTACAACTTGCACACAAAACAACAAAATTATAAGAGCGATGATGGCTTCATAATTTATGTAAAATATCACTTTAAATTATGATTACACCATATAAAACTGTAACATTCGAAAACCTAATAGGTTTTTTTTTAATTAAATTCATGTGAAGAAATAATTTTGTGCACAGTATATACCACCTTCGACTTATAATAGGAGGTTGATGCTAACAACATATATAAGTATATAAGAATTTCGACATATTGATTAGAACGTATGGCTTAGTTGGTCAAAGCGCTTGGACGGTTTACAAGAGTCGCGGGTTCAAATCCTGCCACCTTAAAATTTTTATACGCTTTTAAATTTAATTTAGTATATTAAAGAATATAGTTTCCAAGATTGTACTAAGGTAATATTATAATAATGAAACAGAACTTTTAAAATTTTGTAAAATCGTACCTGCTCATAGTGAAACATTATTTTTTTAAATATTTCTTTTGTGAAGAAATTAAAATTGCCGCTAAAAACATCCTGTACATACAACAATCACTCAAATTACGTACGTACAATACAAGCTAACAACACTTACGGCGAACTCCCTTTAAAACTTAAGTATCTAATAACAGTGAATCACTTTAATAAAATTATAACGTAATAATAAGAACTATTGTAATATCGTCACAAACCTTTTCAGTTTCTTAGATGTTATATATATTTTAGATTCATACCAATTATTGAATGATAATAAATAAATAAAATAATGAATTGTTCCTGTTTTCCAGTTTGTCTGGCGTGGAATTACTGTATATACCAGGACCAGTCCCCTTTCCTTTCCCCGCCGGGAAAAGCGATCTTTTAATACTAAGTTTCAAAGTGCCCTCTGCGTAGAATACAGTGAGAAAAAAAATTGTATTATAGAAATAAATTTCTTAAGCAAATACTTGTCGTGTTTACCTTAGGTTCAGTCGGCGCCTGCGTTAGTTCAGCGTCACCAAGTCTGAGTGATTTTTAGTCGTTAAAATTTTACGATATTTGTCTAACGTTATTTGTCGTTAGTTCAGACGCTGTTCCTTGTTCTGTTTTATAGAAAAACTTGAATTATATTTAGTGTTGCGAATATTAGATATATTATTTTAAAATTGTCAGTTTTTTTGTTAGATATATTTTTAATTATTTATTAATTTATTTTAATTTGAAAGTTTTTATAGAGACATTGTTAGTTTTTTTTGTTAGACAATAATAAAATAATAAAATGTAAAGTTTGTTTTATTTCTTTTTATGTTTGTCCATCTTCCACATTTCCGTAATAAGAAGGAAGAATTTACCGTTGGAGTTGAAGGTTTGGAAATGAGAATAATAAAATGAACAGCGTCACATCCCAATTACTATATTGAACTTCTTCACTTTCAATAATACACTTTATATACCTTGTAAGGAATTCTTAATTAAACTATTTTTTACATGAAAATTATAACAATATATAACTTTGGGAACCTAGAGTTAGGACACTTCGTCCCTTTTCCACTCATTATACATAGGCTATAAATTCTGTATAATGGATCTTTTTATTCACAGCATGATAAGCGTCAATCTCAAAGGGATGTTAATAAACATTCACGTTTTACATTATACATTGTATTATATATTGTCAAGCTTTAATGAGAGCGCTATCGTGTTCGTTCGGAAATTGCGAATTCATTTTATTGGTTAAATAAACTTGTAATTAATACAGATTATTTATACTTTGAGGGTAGACAGGTGAGTTTTAATCACATCAAAATTAGCTAAGGGATTACTGTTCTTGGTTTCATATGCTAATTAATTTATTTTCAAAGAATTTTGATTGCTATTTTAAAACGTTGTCGTGAATTTTTTATATTATTAAGCTTGTGGCCTGTTGTGTGCAGCGGCATTAACGTGAGACTGTAAATGCGACGAGTTGTGGGTTCGATTCCCACTTGAAGAATTGAAATATTTCATATTTTTAAATTATTTAATTTTAATTTTTCAAATCATTTCATTATTTTCAATTTTTCACCCTGTTAACAAGGCAAATTGGGTTCCACCATACAACACGCAATGCTTCGTTTCGGTAGAAATTTGAGATCGCAACAGAGTGTCAAAACACTAACTTCCTAACTTCAATCTGCCTACCCTTCTATGTGCGAAATACAAAGTGAAGCTGAAAAATTAAGTTCAAGGAAAAGATTTAATATGGATATATGAATTATGGACTTAATATGGATTTATATGGATTTAATATGAATAAGTAAAAATAAATTATATATAATCTGTGCTAGTGAATGTTAGGAAGTACTGGTTCAAATTCAAAAAATATTTTTGTGTTCTAAGGCTATTCCAAATTATGTGGATCTTGTTCACTTTACCTACTGTGCTTGCTGTGTTCAGTCTTACGACGCTCACACGAGCGCTTAGTCATGTGTCATAATTCTTAGTTATTTCCATTTGACAACGCGGGCGAAGCCGCTCAAAATTCTATACATTTTGTAAATTAATATATTCTACATATAAATATACCTACTAATAGGTAATATTCGTGAAATGAGAGCCAAATAAAATGTTAAGTAATGCATCATTCTCAAATTTAACGAAAATAGAATAGCAGACCTATATGGGTGCCGAGTTCAATATTCACTCGATATAAAATTCAAGCAGTAAATTTGACTTGGCTATTTATTGCTGACAAGTTTTTTACACATGCTTTGTTAAATTTGCAAATTAGTTTTTTTTTTTTTCAAGTTGTATTAGAGTTTTTGGTTGATATTTGATTAATTTAAAAAAAAACAGCCATTATATATTATATATTTATAGAATATGACTTCAAATCGAATTTTACCAAAAATTGAGCTTAATTCTTCATCAACTTGTCATTAAGGTAAAATTTAACTGCGGCGTTTACTTCTGCCGCTCAAGCTGCAATGATTTAAAAATTTAGTTCCCACTGTCCACACTTAAGCGTTTTAAAAAAAATCATACTGCTTATTTCTAACGTAACAAAATATTTATTGCTTGTACAAAGATTTTGTAGTAACGTTTACTCGTATACGCTTCCTCTCGACGACGGCGACAGCTCCACAATAAACGGAAGCATTTGTAATTTTTATTGGATCGTTTACATTCTTTTATGATGTCTCATAGAATAATCACAGCAAAGAATATTTTATACTGTATTATTATCAGCTAGTAACCTTATTTTCTGATAAAAAAGGCTTTTATTTAACAAAATGATGGTGTGTTACGATAAAGTAATTTCTTCGCCCCACTTAAGGCTTAGATTTTTGCCACTCAATATGTAATTATTAATTATCGTCGAAAAAAAGAGCAGAGTGTTTTATCACTAGATGCATTTTGCTTACCTTGGTATAAGCAGGTTAAAGGGTACAGCTGAGAAAATATTTGGATCATAACAAAAAAAATGTATTATTTTATTAATGAAGTAGAAACTGATTAAATTTTACGTGAGACAACACACAATAGAAATCCTTTAATAATAAACAAATAGCGGAGATTTGCGTCACTACGCTTAAAGGATATGAAAAATTCAGTAAATAAGTCAGTTTAACAAACCATTCTATTAAAACCAAAATGGTTTTAAGATTGTGCCACCAAATTGTCGTCGTTAACAATAAAATCTTGGACTATGTCATTTTACTGCTTTTATTTGCCTTTATATGTTTCCAATAACGCCGTGGCGTCAGTTACGTAATAATCCGTTGCGTTTATAGTCTTCAGCGGACTCTTGAATGATCTTCTATGAGGTTCAGTTGTTTTATTGTGGTATTTCAGTTACACTGCATTGACCAATGCATTGAGAGTAACTTTACAATGATTTTCGCCTTTCATTTTTTGTTTTGGAAGAGAAATATTTTTATTTAATCGCGTATGTTATGAAATATTTAATACCCTCTCCATATTAGGCGTATATTTTTGCCACTAATTATGCAGTCAGTTATGGGTGACATTTCAGCAAGAGAAAAAATAATCAAAATTTTTTGACTCCCAATTAAAACAACGGCTGTGGGTTCATTCCCCACTCGCTGATTACTATTTAGTTTATCTTACATTTCCGCCCTGGCAAGTAAGAAAGGGGAGCGATAAATTTGATCTTTCATAACACAATATTTCGCCAAAGGAAAGGGAATATAAGTCTATTCTGCTATGTGAGAACAATGTTAAGTTTTCTTACTTAGGGTAAATTATACACACCGTTGGTTCTACACAGGACATGCAAAATATGTAGTACGTATCGTTATTTCAATTCTTGTTAGAATAACCTTCTCATAAATCAACTACCTAACCTACTACAACAAATATCATAAAAAGCTAAAGCGGATTTTCTTTGTTTATATATATGGAAGATTATTTCTGGCATTACTGCTCACATTTCAGCTGTTACTACTTTTTTAACGATTGTCATATAGGTTATGTATGGTAATTTTATATTTGTAAAGGTATTTAATATTACTTTGACGCATGTTGTGGCGTAGAGGCACAAGCGTGTGAGTATAAGTTTGTTAAGGTTGTGGGTTCAATCCCTATTGGAGGAAGTAAAATATTTAATACTTTCAAATTGATTTGAGGCCTGTCGTGGCGCAGCGGCACAAAAGTGTGACTGTAACGGACTGGTTTTGAGTTCGATTCCCAGTCGAGGAAATGAAATATTTAATATTTTCAATTTAAATATTTAATGTTTTATTTTTTCGCTCTGGTAATAAGGCAAAGCGCGGCGTTGAGTTCCGCCACTCAACACGCAATGAATCAAATTCGGCGGAAAGTGGGGAACGGAAGTGGAACGGAGTATCTTAACACTAGGTTCCCGGGTTTCCTCTGACTACCCTGCCTTGTGCGGGATACAGTGTGAAGCCAAATACTTTCAAATTGAATATTTCATATTTTATTTCTTCGCTCTGACAACAAAGCATAGCGTGGTGTTGAGTTCCGTCACTCAACAATGCCTTAAGTTTGGCGGAAAGCGGGAAATGGGTAATCGGAATGTAGTGTCTTCACACTAGGTATCCAGGTTCCGTCTGCCTACCCTGCCATGTAAGGGATACAGTGTGAAATTTGCAAAGTTAGCTAACGAAAAAATCGCACTTATTCCGAGATTAAATAGCGGGTCTTCAGTTAATCGTATTAAAAACAGCGTTCATAATTGTATGTCTCATATAGCATAAAATGTTAAAAATATATACTAACCAGAAGTTATTAAAAGATCATAAAAGCTTGCTGACTCTACACTTTGACGTCATAAAACTAATATACATCCTTATATTATGCACGCTCTACATGCAGATTGATCTTGTGGAAAAAAGATAAGCAAAAAAAAAATCTAAATCGAAAAATGAGTGGCACGTCCCATAAAATTGTTGAGAGGAACAACTCGGGCTAGGAACATAGATTTGCATATTATTGCATTCCACGGAATAATGAAGTGTCAACGCAGATTCCATAATTCAACAGAAGGGTGATTAGAAATGTGCTTCAATATGGACCAATTTTGCTGTTTTTTACCATCGTTTTTTTTATTCCGGTATTTCTTTTTCAGCTTCCCGTTGTATCCCGCAAGTGGCAAAGTAGGCCACTTTCTTCCAAATTTGAGGGATAGCGTGTTGAGCGGCGGAACTAAACGCTGCGCTTGTCTTTGTTACTAGACCGAAGAAATAAAAACATTAAATATTTAGTTTGAAAATATTAAATATTACAATACCTCGAGTGGGGATCGACCCCACAACCTGTCACTTTTACAGCCGCCCGCTTGTAGCCCTGCGCCACGACAGCCCTAATATTAATAATGTAACATATCAAAATAAAGTATAACAATAAATGAACATTTTGATTAAAGACTGTAAATAAAAATAAAGCGTACTAAAAGTATTTGTTCTGGTTCACGTTGTATCCGGCATTCAGACAGAATTTATGAATATGGGATACGGAACTGAAAGCCGTGTTTTTTACCATAAAAACACTCACTCTCTCAGCTTTCCGCTGTATCCTCCACATGGCAGGGTAGGCAGAGGGAACTTGGAAACCTAGTGTTAAGACACTCCGTTCTATATCCATTCTCCACTTTCCGCATTGTGTACCTTGTACCAGAGCGAAGAAATGAAAATTTTAAATATTTAATTTGAAAATATTAAATATATCATTTCCTTGAGTATCAGAGAAATGAAATGGATATATTTATAACTAATAATAATAATTCTCTCTCTCAGCTTCACGCTATATCCCGCACAAGGCAGGGTAGGCAGAGCGAACTTGGGAACCTAGTGTTAAGACACTCCGTTCCATTTCCGTTCCCCACTTTCCGCCGCATTGCGTGTTGAATGGCGAAGCTCAATGCCGCATTTTGCCTTGTACCAGAGCGAAGAAATGAAAACATTAAATATTTAAATTTAAAAAATTAATATTCCATTTCCTCGAGTGGGAATCGAATACACAACCTGTCGGTTACAGTCACACGCTTGTGCTGCTGCGCAAATTGCTGCAAATTTATATTTGTAGTTAATTTTATACAAAACAAATCTATACGCCCGCAATTTAAATTTCTCAACTTTTATAAGTTGTACTTCTCATTGACTTGCAATCTTGAAACTGGTGCGGATTCAGCGGCGGACAAGTCCATCGTATACTTTCCTTTTCCGGCTTTTTCTTTCATAAGACTCTATTTAAGAAAATACGCTTTCAATACATAAAAGTGACTGCACTTTGAAACGACGTGCATCCAACGCCTAACCTAATTTCTAAGTTACACGTAGAAGATTCTTAAGTAACTATTCGAGCTATACAGTTGCTAACTACTCTAAATAGTTAATATAGACTAGACGTATACATGAAGACATCACGCTCAGAGCTTCAGTTTCTGTTTTAAGTGGTTTTTAATTTCAATAAGTTTTTTTTTGCCTTTTTTCAGCTGAATGCTTTATCATGGCCATAGCAGGGTAGGCCGAATACGTAAAGTCACGCGTTATGTTCTCTTAAAATCAAGCGCATGTTTGGAAGCGGTTTACTGCAGCGGAGAAATTTTATTTACAGTCTCTCTTCCTCTAGTTAAATCTACATGAAATTCGATAAAACTGTTATATGTGAAAATGTAACCTAAAGAATGGCTGGGGCAGAATCGGTTAACTGTAAACACGATCGCCACTCGACGAAATAAAACATGCAATATTTTCAATTCTTCGGCGGCGTTTAGGTGCGCCACACAATGTCTTTAAAATTCAGCGGAAAGTGAGGGACTAAAGTGTTTCAATGGAGACAGTGTGTCTTAACACAAAGTTCCCAAGTTACCTCTGCCTTTCAATGTACAATATATAGTGTGAAAAAAAATATTTTAAATATTTTTTGCATGCTAAAATTATATATATATTTCACGTATATCTATATTCACTCTAGTAGATAGGGTATTTGGGACTTAGTTGAAGGAAATACAAAAAAAAATAGTTAATTACTACGTAAATAAGGAGAGACAAGGCGATTTTAATTATGACTTTACGGGATGTGTCAGAATGTGTCATTTTATTTTGCAGACAATGTTTTGTTTTATCAACAAAAAAAAGTAATAAAAGCAAGATTTGAATAAAATAATACTCCTAAATGGAAATGAACCTACTAACCTAATAACTATAGGTACTATTGCCAGTATTCGTATACAGCTAGTGTTAAATATATACTACTAACTGGCGAAATAAATTCACATTTTATAAAAGTGGCTGGAAAACATGTTACGTTTATATTTGTATATATACTCTTATTTATGCCCTTTTTACTCTGACGTAGTTTAATTTTCTGTGAAAAAAGGGTCACCTGAGACCGTTAAGCTGTAATAAGTTCGCCCTTATGCCTTCCTGCTAGTTTGTTTATTTTATTTTTCTGGCATTCAAGGAAAATAACATACATTTATTACGATATCAAAATAATATCGTTTTTTTATGTTTTAACTTGTTGTTTTATTGTGTCGTCGTATTTGATGTATAACTGTACAGCTTATGGATACGTGTTCCATTTCCAATTGGGGAAATCAATATGTTTATTTTCATTTAATTGAAAATTACCAGCTCATACTCAATGTCCGGGAAGTTGGGTGGTGCATGGGCACTAAATTATCTTATCACAATGTTCTGCCTACCTTGCTGGAATGCGGGAAAAGCTTGAAGCTGATTAATTAAGACATCACATTGTCTTGGATACATAAAGAGTGGAACTATGGTAATAAATGCGATTTTGTTATTCTGTTCTCGTCACCAATACTTTTTCCTACCTTAGTTATGTACCCCAATTCAAACGTACGAAGGTATTCATAAAAGTTTTGATTCAACTATATTAGTCACCTTTTTACTCAGTAGGCGGGCTTTTTTCTTGTTTTTTTCAGCTTCACGCTGTATTTGTATTAAATGCAGAGGGAACTAGATAATCTAATCTTAAGACGATCCGTTCCGTTCTTCATTTTTCGCCGAATTTCAGGCTTTGTGTGTTCTTGAGTGGCAAAATTCAACGTTACGCTTTGCCTTGTTAAAACAACTAATTATTTTATATATTAAATAGGAAATTATTTCCCCGACTGGGGCTTGAACCCATAACTTATTGCGTCTACAGTCACAAGCTAGCTAATGTAAACACGACAGATTTGACTGCGCCACGACAGTCCGTCCTATAAGTAGGTAGATTTCTTTTTTACTTCCTTAGCTTCACGCTGTATCCCGCACGCGGCAGGGTAGGCAGAGGGAACCCGGTAACCTAGTGTCAAAACACTCCGTTTCACTTCCGTTTCCCACTTTCCGCTGAATTTGAGGCATTGTTGAGTGGCGGAACTCAACGCCGCGCTTTGCCTTATTACCAGAGCGAAGAAATGAAACATTTAAATATTTAAATTGAAAATATTAAATATTTCATTTTCTCGACTAGGGATCGAACCCAGAACCTGTCGGTTACAGTCACATGCTTGTGCTGCTGCGCCACGACAGGTAAATAGGTAGATGAAAAAGAGTTTTCAAGTTTTCTCGAATAAGTCACATCATCGACAACATTAATTTCGTAATTAAAATAAGTATACAATATATACTTAAAATAAATGTTCAATTTCATTTTATATTTAACTTTGCAAAGGTTATTTATGTTAGTAAGCACACGGTTTTATTAATAGCAATTAAATGTTACGTTCTCAGCTGCGACGGAGCGCTAAAGTCTTTTCGAACTACAACTTTGAGTTTCGTAGTTTTCTAACTTAGTTGTAACTAAAAATATATAATATTTAATAAATACTGAATTTTTCCAGTGTTATATCGATGTGTGGCGTTGAGTTCCGCTACTCATTACACTATGATAAAAATTTGGGCTAAACATGGAGAACAAAGTTTTATAAAAAAAGACTAATTACCAAGATAATAATATAAATATATAATGATATAAAATCAAATAATAATAAAGGTTACATTTATAACAGCGTTGAGCTACGTCTCTTAAAACACAAAAATTGGTTTCCAAGTTTCCATTATCTACCGTGTCATGTGCGGGATTCAGCGGGAAGCTCAAAAAAGATTATAATATCGTAATATTTTTTGGGTTTTATAAGATAACAAAAAAAATCAAATTAACTATTTTAACCGACTTCGCAAGTCGGTTAATTCGTAATATGCTAGTAGGTACCAAGAATTAGAATGATATCTATTTAAATTTTACTATCATTGTATAGTTATAGTCCTTAAACTATGAAAATACTTAAGACATTTTTATTATTAACACGACTTTGAAGCTTACTTGAGCTTCTCAAGATCTAAAATCTTTAAGATACCTAAGAAACCGTAAAACTTTCAATGAATGCAGAATGTGCTAATAGAATTTTATCAAAGAAAAAGCTTTGGAGTAAAGCTCTGAGCTTAAAATTCTCTATTTAAGTTTACTGTTTTGTAATACAAAATGTATGTTACATTCAGAACTTTTTTAATTGAAACAGCTTTTGATCGATGTTTTAATTAGGAGTTAGTGCTGTTAATGGATTTAAAGGTTCAATTTTAGTAAATTTTACTGCAAATATGATTGTTAGATATGATAATATTGAGGACGACTGAATATCCATTTATATGTATTAAAAAGTTTATATAATGTACAATATATTGAAAATTCACAATAAGTGGTTGAAAATTCAAATATATTATTTATTTTTTGTACTAGATGTTAAACTCATACATTCCACTGTGTTATGATACGAATAGATAACGACAGCATTTGAGACACAAATGTTAGACATTAATGTATATACTGTGTACTCTTGTACGAACATTTTATCTCTGAATAGTAGAATAGATAGAATAGATTTATAAGTGTATAGGAATTATGTCCGAGCTGTTTACCCGCTAACTGGTAATACGTTTATTTTACACGGCGCAGTGTATCGATCTCAAATGTGTTCGTAAAGTTTTAAATGACACTAGACACTTAGATACAACTTGTGTCCTCGAAGTCTATGAGAATGCAGAAAAATATGTATAAAGTTTCTTCGTAAAATACAATTTTCACTCACTCACTCAGCTTCACGCTGTGCCCGCACATGGCAGGGTAGGCAGAGGGAACCCGGGAACCTAGTGTTAAGACACTCCGTTCCACTTCCGTTCCCCACTTTCCGCCGAATTTGAGGCATTGCGTATTGAGTGGCGGTAATCAACACAGCGCTTTGCCTTATTACCAGAGCGAAGAAATGAAACATTAAATATTTAAATTGAAAATATGAATATTTCATTTCCTCGACTGGGGATCGAACCCAGAACTTGTCGGTTACAGTCACACTCTTGTGCCGCTGCGCCACGACAGGCCTCAAAGGCTTCATATTTTTAGGTATGAAAACCCTGTGTTAACGCAGGGGCACAAACATATGACTTGGAATGCGACAGGTTGTGGGTTTGACACCCACTCGAGGAAATGAGATATTAAATATCTTCAATAATTTAAATATTTAATATTTCCATTTCTTAGCTTTGGTAACAAGGCAAATCGTGGCGTTGAGTTCCGCACCTCAACCGAGGAACAGTACGAAGTATCTTACTTAACACTAGGATTCCAAGTTCCTCTGTCTGTCCTAGCAAGTCTTTTATTCCTCTATATATGAAATGGTAGCTCATTGTTCACGGATTTATTTGAAGTAAAAAATTAAAATACCTGAAATGCGATAGGTCAAATTGTATGCAATATAAAAAAATATCAATAGAAAACAACGTTTTTTCACCAATAAAGATATATTTTCCTTTGAGGGGTGATTTTTAGGCGTATAAGTCTGGTATATTTGCAGGAAACTATAATAACGATTACTTTTGAAAGAAAAAAAACCTATAGACTATTAGTTATTTCTACTTCTTATTTAATATATTATATGCGCTTCACGCTTTCCCCGTAAATGGCAGATAGAAGACAACCAAGTTGAGACACCCTGTCTTCTGTCGAACTTTCCGCCCATTTGTGAACCCACCTTCTGTCGAATTTTGAGATTGGCTTGCTGAGTTTCAAAAGTCAACGGCCCGTATTATCTGGATACTAGAGCAGTCAGTCTTTCAGTTGTTAAATATTGACATTTTTACATCAATTACGATGATAATTGAATAATTAATTGACTTACGTGACTATATGTAATGTATATGTCTAACTGCTAAAAGTTTCAGTTCTGCTTCACCACATGCAAAATGCAAAATTGAGTGCAAGTTCTTATAGTTTTAAGTATATTTTTAATTTTTTTGTTTACTTTTTATATACAGCAAAAAAAGTGCATCTAAATTTACATTTCAAGTGAACTAAATTTAAGGATTATTGTTTAACGGGTAGTCTACCCGTGAACACGGACTACTGCAATGTATTCGAATTGTCGGGTTTCCAAAAGTGTATAGCAATAAAATAAATACGCGATTAATCCGATTAAATTCGTTGCATTATAATGGCGAAAATCAAAGATTATATTAACATGACATTTTATATAAACGATTTTCAAAATGTATTCATTTTGTTTAAAGTATAATTTTAAATATGGTTTGCACTTAGAAAAGTACATATATATTTTATTTAACCTACGCTCTCTTGGATAGTTTTCAACGCTGATCCAAAGCGCTTCTAGTTATTATGATTTTTTTTTCTAATAAATGTTATAGTATAATGTTACAAACTCGAATCATGTTTTAAATTTAACATACATATGTACATAATAAATATACCATTAATTTCATTCTATACGGTCATTATTCTCGCAATCCCATTTCGATTCCACCGTTTATGACTCGCAACTTCACGACGATTAACCTGGGTTGGAATTTAACAGAGTGACCATGCGTAAAGTTTGTATCGCTTTTAATGAATATATTACCTTGATATATGGTAGGCACTTTTATAATTTCTTTAATTCAATTATGCTAATAAATTTTGTCTTTTGCCCACATGTTAAACGGCGTAATTCAACGCCAAGCATTGTCTTGTTACCAGAAGGAGGAAATGAAGATTATTGATTCCTTTGAGTTGGGAACCCATAACCTTAGTGTTATTAAACGCTGTGTCGTCGCACCATGATAAACTCATAGTATACTAGAAATGTTAGGTTTATTTAATAGTAGATTTATATAGTATACCAGCTATCCGCCTGCGGCTTCACCCGCTTGGATTGACTCGAACGAAGTCGCAGGGACCAGCTAGTTACTAACTAAAATAGTATTATTTTAGTCAGTAATTACCTGGTCCCCGCGACTTCGTTCGCGTTCGTTTTGCATTTGGAAAAAATAGAAATATTTTTTATAAACTATTTCTAGTAACACAAACATTTCAGTATTATGCTAAGACACAATTTTTTTATACCTAACAGATTAACTGATCCCTTACGATTTACTTTTAGGGTTACTTAGATGTGCCAGATTTTTTTTTTTTTTATATCTCGACAGGAAACTTTAAATTTTCAGAACAACTTATATTCCACTTGCCTAGGCTTATTAACTATACAACAAAAATAAAAAAGGTTTATTCAAATCTATCCATTAGTTCCAGGGATTAGCGTGTGCAAACATGTAGACATTTTTTTCCCTTTTTTTTTCTGTTTCCGTACCACCCTATTTTCTTTTTATTGAAAAATATGAATGGTCCAACACACACATTTTATTATTTTGTTATATGTATTTATTAGCAATATTAAACCGAGTTTTGTAAATATCAATTAGGTACTTTTACGTTATATTTTATTATTTTCTTTAAAATTATATTCTTTCAGCTTCACGCCTTATCCTATCCGATACATATGTCAGGTTAGGAACTTAAGAACATAGTGCTGAGACACTTTCCGTTCTCGATATACCGTTGAATTTGAAGTATTGCGTGTTGAGTGGTAAAACCAATGCTGCGCATAATAATTAATATTTACAGTTAATTTTTAATATTAATATTTAACCAATATGCGTACCAATATAAAACCACTAATGATGTTGGATGTATTAAGCGATAATTGAAATGGAAAATAGCTTTACTTATGCACGAGTGACTCGTATACTCGTTTACTAGCTCAGTCTGTCGACTTTATATTTATCTACATCGATTATTTTTGTTGATTCGTATTAATCTGGTCTTGTTTCTATAGTTCATCATCATCACATTTCTCTGCTTTGGTAAGCATAGCGTGGCGTTAAGTTCCGCAAGTTTCAAAAATGGGTACCCCAAGAGGTAAAAACAGAATTCTTATACGAGTAGAATAACTTTGTCCGTGTGTCAAGACCATCGAGATCGCGTCAAATAGTAATATTTACTGCATGTTCCATTAAATTTGTAGCGTAATTAAAACTTTTACGGTATGTGTGTGTTATTTCTATTGCCTACATTTTTGTCACGAAGGGAATCTAATTTATAATTTTGACTTTACGTCCTTTATTTCTAAATAATGAAAAAATATTAAAAAACTATATTTGTAGGATAAATAAAAAAAAACATTACAAACTTTTATTTGTAGTTCCATACATACTACCGCAAACGAAACGTAATTTTCCACGAATTACATACATTTAGCTTTTACAAGTAGTACTTCCCATTAATCGTCACTAGCTCCAAGTGAGCTCTTATTATTACAATCGTGATGATGTTGCATTATTGAAGTTATACTTCTTTAGGTTCATTTTGAAGAAATGACGAGAATAAAATTTTAAGATTCGTCACACAAAAGTAACTGTATGAAGTTGCAGCGGTTGCAGTCGTACGAAGTTCACTGTTTTCATATTCATAGTATTTATCCACATGTTTCTAGTGTGTACATTCACACATGTGTTTTAATTTTATATAAGTGGGATTTATATATTTGCTGATAAACTATGTTTAGTAATGATGTAAATTCAATATTTTAGAAGCTGAGTAATAAATTAATTTTATAATAAATTCAATTTGGTTTTATTGAATTTAAGTTTATTGTAATTTATTATGTGCATACAATTAAAAACTATTTTTAATGATGCCAAAGAAGTATACCTTCTCACGCGCGTACATACTCGTAAGTATACGCAACATTTTCTATTTAACTATTTAATATTCTCATTTCCTCGCTCTGGTAAGAAGGCAAAGCGTGGCGTTGAGTTCCGCCACTCAACACGCAATTCCACAAACTCGAGGGAAAGTAGGGAATGGAGTGTTTCAAGTTTTCTCGTAAGTTTCTGCCTTGCTATATGCAGGGTAGGCATGCGTAAAGGTGATTATCATAACTAAAACTTAGGAACATGTCCTAATACATAGTTATTTTGAATCTTTTATCAACAAGTGTGAAGTTTTACTTAGACTAGTATCAAGATAATGTAAATATTGGAATTAGTGAGTCGTCCAAAAAGGTTACTTAGTGAAATATATCCACATCCTATGTCAATGTGGGCCATCCCAAATGCTCTCCTATTAGAAATTATTTAAATTGGCTCTAAGCCCCATGTAAGGGTACTTTGTTCAAATATGGGTAAATTGCTTGCGGTGTTCCTGTTTACCGGATGTAAGTTACCCATATGGGAAACGTATTATGTATTAAAATATTATGTATAATGATTTTCTAGTTTTATTTGATTATTATAATGTTGTTTATATTTTCAATACACTGAATCACTCAGATTCACGCTGTATTCCGCACGTGGCAGTGCAGATAGAGGGAACTTGGAAACCCTAGTGTAAAGACACTTGTTTTCGCTCCCCACCATCCGCCAAATTTGATACATTACGTGTTGAGTGGCGGAACTCAACGCCGCACTTTGTCTTTTTACCAGGGCAAAGAAATAAAAATATTAAATATTTCATTTCTCTTAGAGATTTATTTACAAATTTCTGCATCCCAAAGATAATTCAACACAAATAAGTTGTAACAAACGTACAAGAATTTCGACGAAGCTGGATAAGGACGTACGACTTAGTTGGTTAGAGCCCTTTAAGAGGCGCGGGTTCAAATCCCGCTGTGTATAATTTTTATACATTTCTAAAAAAGTAGTTTTTGACATACGAGTACTTATAATAATTGTATTAAACTACTAAATTGTACAGAATTAGTCTCATATGCATTGTACTTGGCGTAGGTGTGTGTGCGTGCGTGCGTGTGCGTGCGTGCGTGCGTGTGTCTGTGTGTGTGTGTGTGCATGTGTGTATGTGTGTATGTGTGTGTGGGTATGTGTGTATGTGTGTATGTGCGTGTTATTTTTTTTTATAAGAATTATTCTTTGTAACATATAAAGGTGTATGACATTAACAATATGTCATTCAATATAATCTGTAAAGGCATAGCATAATATAACAAAAATATATATTCTTTATACATATTGTATCAGATTTATACAAATTATTCACACGACAAGAAGGTTCAAAAGCAAACGCAGCGGTGCGCAGCGGAGTATTCATAAACAAACAAAAAGGTAACACTTTATTCGGACAAGAAGTGATTTGGCCTAGACCTTTCAAGATATTTCACTATAACGACGCCACTTTTGTAGTACCTCATTTATTATGAACAGTGCCTTTGAAAGTTTCACAATTACTAATGAAGTTAGTATAAGTTAAACGTAAAGACTTTTTTGTAGGTAGGACTTTTAGGCTGTACAGTTGGCCTATTTTCAGGCTTGTCTAAGTGAGAGGAGATAAAATGTATTTTTCATTTTGGGAATTCCGTACTAAAAATCAAATTTGTTTGAGCTCGCTGTGGCTTAGAAGAGTACAATTAATAAACTATTTGGGATAATAATTTCTTCGCTCTTTTAACGAGGCAATGCGCGGCGGCAAAAAACACATTGCCTCGAGAATTCAAAGACAAATGCAGAACGGAAGTGTCCTACCACTAACAGAGTGACTTAACACTAAATTTTATTATTATACCTGTCCTGCTATAGATATAGCGAGAAGATAAAAGAGAGAATTAAAAGCTCAACAATCAGTATTTCTTTAGTTATTGTGCTACTCGGAAGAAATCGACATAAAGTAAAGACATTGGCTACATTACCTACATTTGTTACTGTCATCCTATAAAAGCATTAGCCATTTGTTCTATACTGATTGTTTGTATCGAGTCATTATTCAGCCAGACTAGACGTTCAGCTTAGTTGGCTAAAGACAATGCTGACACTGAAATTAGGTTTATTTCTTTCGCTTGAGTTTTTTCTTTCATCATAAAAAGTTCTATATTAATAAATCTATTAGGCTATGTTTTCAATAAATCTGTATTTTTAAATATATTTTTGAGGCGAGGAAATGAAATATTTATCATTTTCATTTCTTTGCTTTGGTAACAATGCACTTTGCGGCGTTGAGTTCCTCAGACGCGCGACGCCTCAAATTCGGAAAGTGAAAAACGTAACGAAATATCTAAACACTTGTTCCTTCTGCCTGCCTCGCTATGTGCGAGATACAGAGATTGCTCATAATTGTGTATTCAATTACTACTCAACTAAAACACAATAAAATTATCTTTATTATATATAAGTCATTTTCTATACCTCGCATATGGTAGGGTATGGTAGGAAACATTAGATTTCTACTAATGTTAAGATATTTAGTTTTCACTGAGATATTTCCGTTCCCAACTTTCTGATCAAATTGGACGCCTTGTGTGTTGAGTGGCGGAACTCAACGCCACGCTTTGCCTACTTACCATATCGACGAACAGAAATTATAAAATATTTATTTCTATTCCTCGAGTGGAGATCGAGCCCACAACCTGTTACGTCTACAGACAGTCATACACTTGGGTCTGTGCGCCACGACATGCCCAAAAAATTGTGTGGTATAATTATTAAACGGCCTCAAGAATGAGGCCGTTTAATAATTATACCACACAATTTTCGTTATGTCGGCCATAAATATTCTTATCTGCCGTAATTAAGTTGCTAGGACCAAATTAGAACATCTTTCGGCACTACATCCAGGAAGCTGTGAACCTAATCTTTATCTAGATAAATGAGGTGTCTTATCACTGTTACCGTAATTACTAGACAGACTAATTTATACCTGCTACGTACAACTTATAAGCTATAAAATAATATTGCTTTTGTAAGATTAGGAAATGATTCTGATATAAAATATTTTTATTTGAATGTATTTAAAGCTCAAATAGATAAATAATTATGTGTTCTTTCTTGTCATTTCTAAAAGTTTACTGACTATTGTACCGCTAAAATAAGTTCAGAAACAACAATACTTTAAATAAATATTTATAATAACCTGCCTCATTTAGTTTTCAAACCCTTAGTTTTCAAAGTTAGCTTATTTAGACTATAAGAAAATTTAGTATTTATTTTGCATAGAACTAACATCCCCGGTCGGATATTGAATTAATAAAAAGCTAAATAAGGTCCAACATTTTCGAAAGTCTGAAGTTCCAAATAACAAAGTCGTTTATAAATAAAATTATTGCTTTAACTAACTTAAGTAACTTCTAACCTTTAGGCCTTTCCAAGTACTTATTTACTTTATTTCGAGAATGTTTAGCTTTAAATATATAATAATTCATGTACATGAAATAGAAAAAAGAATTGCCGTGTGATTCCGGCTTAGAATAGGATCACCCTGGTACTGATGGTGTCGTAAGAGGCGACTACAGTGCGTGTGGTAGAGTCACGTTGCCAGTAATGGCAACACGCATGGGCAGACTCGACCGGATTGTTACCACCCCCGGCATTTAAGACCGGCGTGAAGTAGTGGCTTTGGCCACTGCGTTTCGCATTAGGTAATGCCGGGCTCCCGGTGCCTATCCATCTTAAAAGACGGCAACGCTCCTGTAGCTCCCCTGGAGTTACACGGGGCCGTGGGCGACGGTGATCACTTACGTCTTTTCCATAAAAAAAAAAAGAAAAAAAAAAAAAAAAACGCAACTTGTGGTCAAATGAAAACTTACAGAGGTTTTAATATTATTTTGAAATAAAGTGTATACTTCGGTTAGTAATAGCTTTTATTGGTTATTTATGGCGGTGTTTTCGCCATTTTTTTATGGATAGACACGGCAAACGAGCTTACGGGTCACCTAATCGATCTGATCTGATTTATCCTTTGTTACTTTGATCTGAATTATAAATTGTTACCAGGGCGAAGAAATTAAAACATTAAATATTAACATGAAAATATTAAATATTTATTAAATCATATAGTGAACCCTAAAACTGTCGCGTTGACAGTCATATGTTTGTGCCCCTGCGCCACGACAAGCCTCAAAAAGATATTTTGAATTATTATATTATTTCCTGAATTAACTATGCATACTTGAGGTCACTTGTGGCGCAGCGGTACGAGCGACAGTAAACTGCGGGCCGCGGTTGCGGGTTCGATGAAATGAAATATACACTACCACTCGAGGAAATGAAATGTTTAATATTTTCAAATTAAATATTTAAACGAAATTAAATATTTAATGTTTTCATTTCTTCGATCTGTTAACAACATAAAGTGCCGTGTTGACGGAGTGTCTTAAATACAAGGTACCCAAGTTCCCTCTGCTACCTTGCCTTGTGCGGCATTATAACACAATTTTAAGGTAAGACGACTAACGTCATATTTTCACTTGAAATGATTTATTTCAAAAATCACAACTGCAACATACAAACACTCAAGCTAAAATATTAAATGCGTGTGCGAGCTTGAGATGAATTCGTGACCCTTTGTTCTCTGTCAACCACAGTGATGCAAATAGTTAGAGAATATTCATACATATCAATAATTAAATCAAAATAAGTTTATAAATACTATATATTACAAATTATATTTTTGGTGTGTATTAATTGTATAAGTAGTATTCTGTAACAAGAATAGGATATTTTTATAAAAAAAAACTTAACATAATTGACCTATCGGACTCGAACCTGCGCTTCTTAAAAATGTCCAAAAGTGATTTAACTACAAAGCTATATGTTTTTATTAAGCTACAAAATTACTATTCTTTTATCTCTTTCTTTCATTTTTACGGACATATAAATCATTTATAGAAATAACTATGTTTTTTATATGTATATACTATATATTGTTAACTGTGCATAAACGTATAAGGATTTTTAAATATTTACTTTCAAAATGAAGCATTTTTCTAAACCAATCCAATTTTATATGAAAAATAATAGTATAATTATAAATTAGGCCCACATATTATCTTGTCTCCTTAAATATATAATTAAGTTTCTTATAATTTGTTTCAGGTAAGTGTTCATTGAGAGCTAATAGCTTAGCTGCCTATTGGAAGTCAGTCAGTGTCAGACTACCTATAAATCAAACTGAATCGACAATTTGGCAAGGCCATGTACAATACACAAATATTACCACAGGTATGTGTGTAAATATAAAAATATCACTAATGATGGTAAAACCACAAACACGACATAAAATAAAGAATTGAACGGAGGGTCTTAACACTTGGATCCTACGTTACCGCTGCCTACTCTGCCACGAAAAAAGTCATGACTTTTAGGCGAAAACGCAACAACATATAGGTATATAACACTCATCTAAATTCACTCGAACATTAACAATATTTTTAGGTTATTCTTGAGAATAACAAATGTATGTGTAACAATTATTGTAAGCGCTTTGATCTTTTAAAACAATTATTAGTTACTGCGTGTGGCACGCTGGTCGTTATTACGATAGAAAGTTATGGAAAGTTTACGAAAATCTATATTTTTTACGGTTTTCAGCTAATCTTCACTTATAGCAATATAGACGTTTTCTAGTTTTTGTTCTTTGTTTATTGTAAAAGAAAAGTTAAGCTTGACAGGAAACTGAACCCTTTTTGAATTGGAATTGAAAATCAGTGAGTTTAATTGAAATCCAAGGATTTATGACACTTCATATTTGCCTTAGTATATTTGCCCTAATTTCGTTATCCGAAAGTATGTCGGTACACCTGCTCAAGTGAGTTTAAAATTCCACAAGATATGAAATACTTATCCATAATTGTATCCATTGCCAAATGTTTCTTCATTACACCTCTTTCAAAATGTCATTTTTGATCCTAGAAACTATTTAATTTTTTGGTGTTAATATATTGATCTTGCACACAACCACTGATCACAACTCTAATTTTGTTGCAATTTCAAAAGCATAAGCGATGAGATGAACATCATTTTCTACTAAATTGCAAAATTCTCTTGATAGTGATCTATTACCTTCTGTGTCAACGTCGAAATAACCATCACCAATTTTTAATAACATTTCTGAATAAAGTAGCGAGTCCAAGTCATTTTGAAGATGTTCATATTCGTTTTCAGAATGATTTTATCAACTTTCGACCATATGATGATTTAATACATGCTTGAATTTCATTTTGCTGGTTTCCTCTCGGAATCACTGGGACAGTTTGTCGAAAATCAGCCGCCAGCCACTAAAACTACATTTCGACTCATTATATCTGTAGTATATCGCAAGTCTTGAAGAGACCCTGTTTAAAAATTCAATAGTCTTCTTTTGAGGCATTGTACTTTCATTCCACACCAAAAGCTTACACTCTCTCAACATCCTACCTCGCAAACTATTTTTGCTGAAACTACAGATAAGTGAGTCTTCCTCCTTACTTATGAAATTTCGACGTTTCGTGATCGGCATTTTTGCATCATGAATTCTTCTGCGATTGATCTGGTGCTTCTATTGCTTTTCTAGATGCCTGCAGCTTAGCTTGTTTTAGCGAACTTGTCCTTGAAGAGGCGTTTCAGTTGCTCTCAAAACACTTTATAACTGTGCTTGCTGTTTACTCAGCTCTGTGTGAATTGAAGACTTTTAATTTCATGTAACTTTTGCCGCATGGACCCGCGAGGAGTTTTCGGATAGAGCAGATTTCCGCTTCTGAGGTATTTTTAAAGAAGAACACAGTAAGAATTAAAATCAGTGGTAACATAAAAATAATGAAGTGGCATATAACCACAAAAATGACACCTAACCTTAAAACTTTTATAGTTTTATATAAAAATAACAGAAAAAATATATTATATTGTATTATCATCAAGATTAAGCCTGTGTACCAAATATCAGATCATCAAGAAAACAGTAAAATTCCAATTACTAAATTTGACCTAAACAAACAACTAAATGAATTGAGCGAGCTAAATGTGTTACAGGAATGCGAAATGGCGTTCAAAAAGCCAAATTTTAATATTTTTTAACAAACAATTTTTTATCTTTCAAATAAAATATTTTTTTAATAAAAGTATCCTATTTTACTTCTAACACCTCCAAAAACATGTCTATAAAGTTTCTTTATAATATTAGTAGATATATATATACTTACTGAAAGATAAACCATTTCACAAAATTTACCACTTGTGCGCTTATACAAAATTTAATACAATGTTGCAAATGGAAATGCACTTGCATAGAACATCCAACGTCTGCCGCATCCGGTATTTTCAATAACCGTACATTTAATAATAACTGCTTTCCACTTAGATATATTTATTTAAAACGAAAAAGCTAACGTTCATCGCAGAAAATCTTATATTACTGTTTATATTATGTATTTACTGAACTCAGAGTAATAATCTTGAGAGATTCTTTTTTTAACCTTTTTCTACCACGTAGGTGCATAACATGTTAAGCCTGTCGTGGCGCAGGGTGACAGACGTACGATTGTGATCGGTTGTGGCTTCGATTCCCACTTGAGGAATTGAAATAATTAAAATGTGCTTGATATAGCGTAAGCATAACTAAAGGTAATATACATAGGTTACATAATATGCAACGAGACCAGCGTAGCACCGTAGCTCGATAAGAACGTATTGCGTAATAGGTGGTGATGGTTAAGTTAGGTTAGTTTATTAGGCGGTTTACAAAAGGCACGGGTTCGTGTCCTATTGCACGCAAATGCTCTCTTGAATTATAAAGAAAACGTTAAACGTAAAATTTGAATGTGGTGCTCGGAGGACTAACTCAGACGGTTTCCAAGAGGTGCGGGTTTAAATACTGATGTTAAATTAACATACGAGTAAGTTTTCTAAATAAGTATTTTTTATTCTTAGGAAAAAAGTGAAGAATTCAAATACCGCTACTTTCAATTTTTATGCATTTCCTGAATAAAAATTTTCATAATTCGCTCTTAAGTACGGAATAACAATTTGAAAATGTTATAAATATCTAACATGTTTTGTTTGAATCGTAGACATCAGTAATTCAATTTGAAAAGCAAACTTCATCCCATTCTATCTGTGGAGTGTGGTTTGTGCTACACACATTAAACTACATTTATAGCTACCCTTGACATCCTATTTGTAGATTTATTTGATTTGTCTAATATACTGCGTAGCTTATATATTTCATATATTATATATTTTACTTTTAGGTACTTGTATTCTACTGATATATGCTCTTTACTTTGGTCGGTCGGTCTTCAGTCGTACACGATAGTTGTTGGTTCGATCCTTATCATGAAATAAACAAATGAATTTAATTTTTAATCTCTGACAGACAGTGCAGCGTTGAGTTCCGCAAACAAACAGTGTTTTGAATTCTGAAAAAAATACACCTAATTTTAAAAATAACTCTCGACGTCTCACATACGGTAGGATAGGTAAAAGAAGCTGGGGTCCTTATGTTAAAACATTAGAATTTTCGATGCATGGTAACCTTAGCCCCATTCTTTGTCTCATTACCGGAGCGAGAAAATAACAATATGTTTATTGTTCTCCAGAGAGGGAATTAAATATGCAATCCTCGCGGTTACAGTCGCTCATTTACACGACGTCCTTGGTACCGTAGATAATCAAAAAATCTATTTTAACTTTAGTAAAAAAATTTTTGATGTGTGTTCCATAATATCGAATGGAAGCTTTTCATAATAGCTGTTCAATTTTTACTTCTGAACGGCTTTACGCTTCAGGCGTTTCAAATGAGCATTAAGTCCCTAGAAATTTATACTCTTGCCGATAGATTTTTTCAAATAATATTCATATGGATGTACATATCCACATGTTATTTAAAATAATAAATAGCAGCTGATTACGTAGAAATTATTATTGTAGTATAAAAAAAAATATGTTTTTTTATACCAAAATATAGTTTTTTACGTACGATCTATGTTATTTTTGAGATACACAGAACAGATACGTCAATTTCTTCATATGTAAACATAATAAAAATTCAGAAATAGTTACAAAATACATAAACTAATTATATTTAACGTTCAAATATATATATAACTATGAATTTCCGGAATTGCAGAGCAAGTTACGCCACCCAAAGCATCTTAATATCTAAAAAATAAGGAACATGCACAAATGAGATCCTTAAACAATGAGTACTCTGTTTACTTTGTAATATGGGAAAGCTGCGTGATGCTACAACATTCAAACTACATTCGAAAATGGCTCAGTATAAAAGTTTGTCGTCACAGTTTAAGCTTTATTGCTTCGCTTTCTCCAACGTCTCAGACTAGAAGGACTTATCAAATTCAAAATACTTCACAAGGAAAAGACGTTAAAGTAAGCTATGATAGTCGTAGCTATAAACTAGATCACATTTAAAACTTTTAAATAAATCGCCCTTAGTTTATCTGCCTTCTTAGCTATGAAAATCAGATTGGCAGTTAGAGAGCTATAAGCTAAGGTAGTAATTTCTTGGGTAGGAAGATGATAAAATATCCCGCATATGACAGTGTGGCCAGAGGGAACTCGATATCCCATTTCCGCTGAATTTGAGGCTCTGCATGTTGAGTGGCGGAAATCAACGACGCAAGTTGCCTTGTGAGAGAGCGAAGAAAACATTGAATATTTAAATTTACATTATTAAATATTTCGCTGACAAGAGCGGAGATCAAACCCCTTTACACGTGACGTCCCCTGCACCACGTCAGAATTTTTTAATTTTGAATTTACTTACTGTAATAATGAAGCGAAAAGTGGACGAGAGAGAGTGAACCGTGTAGTATTTATTATATTAATCTATACTAATACAACCATGTGAGCGGAGCAGCATTTTTCTAAATTAAAGTTTAAAAAAATCAAATAAAAAAATTAATACCCAATGGAAGTTCCACTACAGCGAATTAAATTACAGCTGTCGAAGGACGCTTTGAACGTAATCTCCTGAATGGCGTCGTTCAAGCTGCGTCTCAAAGGTAACGTTACTAGTTTTTGACGTCAACCAATTACTTTGTCTGTAACGTTTGTAGTGATGTTACGGTATTTTTATTGTTGTTTTTTTGTTGTTACCTAGCTTTCATAATTTAGTTTAAAACTTTTTTATTTTATGAATAAATTCTTCATTAATAAATAAAATATATAATATATAAACGTAAAAAAGAATGATTTTATTGGCTGTCAAAGAACAGAATAGAATAGATTATTTCGTTAAAATATCTTGGATGGACAATGAAGAACGGAGTGTCTTATCACCAAATTCCCAAGATTTACATATATGTGGGGTAATACGTGGACCTGAAAAGACAAGTTTCTGAAAAACAGCATAAATTTGCTCAAAATTATGTCTTTCTCATTTACAACATTTAAGTCGGTCGTGGTGCGATTGATCAGCGTCAAATTCTGTGCGTGCGACATGTATAGTCGGTTTGACTTTTTGGGCTCTTAATTCATTTCCATTTACTCGGTCTCAAAAACAGACTAAGCGTGGCGTTGAGTTCCAAGTCTCAATAAGCAATGTCTAGAATATTTGGCAGTGCATAAAAAAATAACAAGACAGAGACTGTCAAGTTCCATTGGTCCACAAATAATTGCTCTGCTCTAAGCATTGGCCTAAATACTATATTAGCCACATGCATTTTGCAGATACTAGTATTGTTTTATTGTATATACTCATATGATTTACTAGCGTACAGTTTGTAGATTAAATTTTGTATTGTGCTTTGAATAATAAAATTTATATAATTTGTAAAAATATAGTTCATTTAGGAGTCAATTGAGACTAAGACTAAGGCTAAGACTAAGACTAAGACTGAGGCTTTTTACGTATTAAAAAAAAGACTCGATTGCTTAAAGACTAAAGAAACAAGTGAGTTATTAGTGCGGACTTATATAAAATTTAACAGAGAAATAGGTGAAAAATGGTAATATTCATGAATATTACTTCTACTCTCACCGCATATTGAATCCAGAATAACGAAATACTGTACGTAAGTACTTGTAACTAATGTCAAAATTTAGCTCGAATGAAGATCAACTTAGATTCTAAGACAATACTTTACGATTTACCGATTGGCCTTGTAAGGGGACAGGTCCGGCCTATATGGAGTGTTGTTCTCATCTTTAGACTGGGCAGCTCTTGTTTACTTAGTAATATTCATGAATATTTCTTCTACTATCACCGCATATTGAATCCAGAATAACGAAATACTGTACGTAAGTAATTGTAACTAATGTCAAAATTTAGCTCGAATGAAGATCAACTTAGATTCTAAGACAATACTTTACGATTTACCGATTGGCCTTGTAAGGGGACAGGTCCGGCCTTATATTATGGAGTGTCGTTCTCGTCTTTAGACTGGGCAGCTCTTGTTTGCTTGGTCTCAGCTTTAGCTATTAGATCGTATACAACATCGAGCCGTTCGATTCATTGGAGACTCAATAATATTTAAGGCTTGTTATTTTGGTTTTGCATAGAGACGTCTCCTTGTTACCACGTCTGCGTTTCTAAGCCACATCATATATGTAGGTTGTTCTAGAAAAATGTATTACCTGGTAATTACCACCGAACATAATTATCTAAGTATGTATGTTGATAAACGAAATATTATGGCGTGCAATCGCGTAATATAGATATATGATTAATTTTCTTGTGAATACGAATATATTTATATAGCACGGTATTTATTAAAAAGTTTGAGCATTTTTTACTAAGCTTATGAGATTCTTTTAATTTTTTTTACAAAATTATAGCTACTTAAAAGATAAAAAAAGATAACAGAATTTACAATAGCAAAATTTGAAATAGCTATGATAAATGAGCGGCAAACTTACCTCACGAATAGTCTAATTTTCGTCGACACCATAATTCTTCATTTAATACGTGCACGCGTGATTTATGCTCGCCTAGTAAGTGATAAAACCTAGAGCGGAAAACATTTTCTGGATATTTTAATAGTCACAAAGAATGCTTATATTACAATTCCCGAGGCATTTACATGAATATCATAATATGAACTATATTTACTTTCGTTGAAATTTTAATTTATGAAACTTTAATATACACATTGACTGAGAGACATTGCACGGGTGAACGGGTCTATGGGATGTAACGTGGTGCAGCGACACTATATCTGTGTAAATTCCACAGTTTTAGGTTTGATTTCCATTCAAAAAACAAGGCAAAGCGCGTTGTTGAGTTCCATCACTCAACACGCAATGCCTTAAATTTGGTTGAAAGTGGGGAATGAAAGTGCAACGGAGTATCTTAAGTCTAGGTTCCCAAGTTCCCTCCGCCTACCCTGCTATTAGACAGCGTCAAGCTAAACCTACAGGATTAACAAAAACAAGGACGACTAAAATCTGTGGTGTATAACAATACATAAAAAAATACGTCAAGTGTTAAAAAAAAACAAAACAAAACGGCATTTATGTTTGTTTTAAACTTAATCAAGAATAGAAGATGCAAATTGTAATTATTTTATAAGTGAAAATGCGACCAACTTTTGAATAGCTTGCCTATTAATTATAGGAGCGCGGAACAGAAACTTAAATATAAAGTCAATTTGGTCCATGGAGACACTGAGGACAAGTTTCTGCGTTCAGTAAGGATTTTGGAGATACATCATTTTGAAGTTCATTAATGAAAATTTATATTTATTTATGTGATATTCATATTAATATTGTTTCATGGTATTTAATCCCTATTATGAATATATAGCATAGTTTATGTAGTACATTATATATGTGTAGGGGGGGAAGTGAAGAATGATGGGCATATAGATAAGTTTGTTTCTACGCATCTGTAAGGTGGAAAAAAATCACTTCTTTTATTGTTATGCTAATTAATATCTTATAAGTGTTTGTTTGTGTTGGAAATAACGTCACATGTGTCTAACCAGGCCGTATTAATTAATATATTTTTCCAATTAAGTATAGAGCGTTGCAACCATAGCGTGGTCTTGTTCAATGCGTTTTGAGTACATTCGCAGTGAGACATTAACCAACTATAACAGCAACGATGGTAGGTTCAATCCTCTAGTTCTGTTGTGTTGAATTTATTTTGGTGATTGAGTTTCATATTCAAATTTGGAATTAAGTTAGGGAACTGAGTGTTTTTTACCATGGATAAGCCACGGCAAACGAGCGTACGGGTCAACTGATGGTACCTAATATAAAACGCAGTGGCCGAAGCCACTACTTAACGCCGGTTTTAAATACCGGGGTATGGTTATGCTCTACTCGACTCGAAGTCGAGTCTTCCCATGTGTGTTGCCATTGCTGACAACGTGACTCTCCCACACGTACTTTAGTCACCTCTTACGACACCATCAGTACCAGGGAGATCCTATTCTAAGCCGGAATCACACAATCATTAATATCTTTAATATATATCTTATCTTCTGTATAAGATGAGTTGTGCTGTATGCTTAAAATGTTCAAATTAAGCAATAAAATAAAAAATAAAAAAATAAATACATATTATAAAAAGATAAAAGTATATTACTTAGAATCAATAAACCGTATATAGTTACAACCGTAGCAATATATTTTTTTCACCTTCTTCTTGTAGAGTGACTTAACCAAAAGCCACGTTTAATTTTTCTAGAATATTACTAGTAAATGAAAATAACTTTGAAGACTGCTACGACAGGAACTTTCTTCCACGCGCCACACATCTGTGAAATGGCCTACCCGCGGCAGTATTTCCAGGTCGATACGACATGGGTACCTTCAAGAAGCGCGTCTACCTCTACCTTAAAGGCCGGCAACGCACCTGTAGCTCCCCTGGTGTTACAGGGGGGTGGGCGATGGTGATCAGTCACCATCAGGTGACCCGTACACTCGTTTGCCTTTTCCATAAAAAAAAGATTTTATAGTTTTATCAAAGTAAAAAAACACACGTTTCAAATTAAATACAACTATCCAATTCTATTCAGCTGACTCTAGTTAGCAATAGATAGTTTATAAACAAAATTTTATTTCACCATTCGCTTTTACATTTTAGCAAAAATATATATATAGGAATATGTGAAAGGATTAATGAGCAGTTGGCTCGTGCACTGTTTTATTGAATACGCAACGTTTCTGTTTCCGTCGTTTCCATTTAACGTGAATTTGACGCTTTTAAATGTTTTGTTAAAGCGTGGTGTGAATTACGGCCTCGAAACCACTTTATCACCACTTTATTTTGTGCTAAACAAGTAGTTGCTCGCAACTTCGTTTGCGTAAACTATAAAATTGTAAAGTAATACGTTTCCGTTTCCGTAGGAATTTTGGGGAATCCGTATTTAAAATCCGTTTACATTTGTCAAGAAACAAATTTCAAGTCATAAAGATTTCTCGTTCACTATTTACAATCTCTTCATACATGGGTATACAAGAAGAAGTTGATGGTACGAAGAGCGCGCGAAGATTTCAGGTATTTTTGCGTACCTTTCCTGCACTATCATAGATATTTTTTCTACCTCTTTTACAACTCACGTTTGCTTAGTAAACCTTCTTACCATTCTTTCTTTACTTATTCTTTTTACGAGACGAAATAAAATGATGGCAAAAATATATATAAATTGCGGAACGTAAGAGTGTGACTGTAACCGACAGGTTCTGGGTTCTATCCTCAGTCGAAGAAATGAAATATTTAATATTTTCAATTTAAATATTTAATGTTTTATTTCTTCGCTCTGGCAATAAGGCAAAGCGCGGCGTTGAGTTCCGCCACTCAACACACAATGCCTCTAATTCGGCAGAAAATGGTGAACGGAAGTGGAACGGAGTGTCTTAACACTAGTTTTCCGGGTTCCGTCTGCCTACCCTGCCTCGTGCGGGATACAGCGTGTAGCTGAAAAAAAAAAGAAAGAAACGTAAGTAGCCGTGGTATAGGAAACGAAGAAATAAAGTAATTTCGTTCTCTTCCTTAAAATAATGTAAAAACAAATATATTTACATAGATTTTATCAAAATTTAATTAAGCTTTTAAATATTTAAGAAGAATGAAAAAGACACGTTCATTTATATTCTAAATCAAAATAATTCAAAATGGTACAAGTTTCACAAACGATGGTCAGATCCCATAAATTATTAGTGTACGTAGAAATTATATTTTCATTTTTCGTCAAAATGAAGCAGATTTAAAAAGCTGTGCTCGCGGTTTTCCGTTAAATGAATTAAACAATTTTGTACAATTTTACGCTTCAGGTAAAGTACACAACCGTTAAAATCCGTGCAAAGACACTCAAGTGATCATTTACAAAATAAAAATATATTTTAATTCCTAATTTGACGCCATCGTGAAGTGGATCAAAATTTGGCTTTACACCGTTAGAGGTAAAAATTAAATTTAACAAAAAAGAGTTAGAGAAGAAGAGAATAGTTTTTCTACAAGTTATTATAAAAGAAACGGCACTGAGTTTCGTTTCCCCAAAGAAATTACAACAGTGGAAAGTAATAATACGATGGAAGTAATTTTCATTGAAGCTTCCTTATAATATGCAAAAAAATATGGAAAATATAATCGTTATAATTTCTGATATCCTCTAACTAATTAAATAACTTAGTTTTCCGTTAAAAAACGAACGGAGAAACAAAAATCTTTCTTTATTTTTCTCTATTCACATCACCATAGCTCAAAATGTATAACACTCTAAAACTACAAAAGCGGCCTATCATAAACAAAACTAAAACTGCAAAGTAAAAGCGACGTTGAACGTAATTCCGTGGCATCCGTTTACTTGCGCGTCGTTTGTATTCAGCAATTCTTATGCAAATTTCAGCTTGCAGTTATTTTTATTATAATATTTCATATTCTAATTTTACTTTGTCCTGCTGATGTTATATGCACCTGGTGTGTTATTGGTTTAATTGGTTTTTCTTTTCTATTTTATATTTTATAGTGAATTTTATATATTTTTGTGACTTAACGCTGTATCACACACACGGCATGGGAGGCAAAGGGAACTTAGGAACCTAATGTTTAGATACTCTATGCTCCACTTTTCGCCGAAATTGAGAGTTTTCATGCTGAGTGGGGAAACTCAATGTCTCACCAGTTATTAATATTATATACTAACAAACACTCCAAAAGTGAACTTAATTCCCTTCTGAGGGATGTTAATTGAAGGCAAGTGACTAGCGTGCAAAAAGTTAGAGACAGGGTTGGATCTCCACTCCAGAAAATAAAATATTTAATATATATCGTGGGCAACAAAAGTGGAAATGCAGTGTCTTATTAGTACGTTCCCAAGGTTTCTATGCCTCTACTTCCATGAGTGTACAGAATAATACTTATGATTTTTTTTTTATTTTTTCGTTAAAAAAAGCCTAGTGCGTCAACAAAAAAGCAACGAATTTAGTATGAGCAAACATTACCCTACCTCTGCCTATATGAAGAAGATATGGAAAGAAACAACATACAAAATTGCGAAGTGAAGTAACTCGCTTGTGTAAATTGAATCACAGTTACATATAAAAAGTTAGAGGCTACCCTATTATGGTAAGCCACGTGTGAACATCAAGGTAAACGAAATGCGTGGTAAAATAGTCTAAAATCTACACAACAACTCTCTAATATAAAAAAGAGAGATCTAATTAAAATGAAAGCTATCTTTAATTTTCGCGATTACTACATATTTCAAATTAACGGGATTAATTGCGTTTCACGTTTCGAACACTTTACATTGTCCGTGGTCAGGAGTCTACCTGGTTTCCAAAAATGTTTAAAAATCAATATACGCCATTAATCCGGTTAAATTTATTTAATTTAAGATAAAAATTCTTCTACCACTCTACATTAATTAACTTTAATCTTACATAATTATAAGTTGCAATAGACGCGACTAATCTGAAAATACTTTTAGCTTCAACACATGTGTGTGTGGTAACCTCATTAGCGAGAGTAAACGTAAGTATATATTTATTTAACACAAAAATATTTCCAGCGCAATTTTCATATACTTACATATGTAGTTTATAATATATATATATATATATATATATATATATATATATATATATATATATATATATATATATATATATATATATATATATATATATATATATATATATATATATATATATATATATATATATATATATATATATATATATATATATGTATATATATACATATATATATATATATATATATATATATATATATATATATATATATATATATATATATATATATATATATATATATATATATATATATATATATATACTACATTATAGAAAAATAAATAACAATTGTAAAGCATGTTTACAATGGCGGAAATATTTCTATAAGAAATTTCTTCCAGCCAACCAATGGAAGTGGGAGAAGAACTCATATGGTATGTAATAAATATAAAATGTAAATAATATGGTGGTGATGGTGGTCACACGTTTCTTAATTTCATGCTCTATCCCATAAACAGCAGGAAAAGACAAATGGGACGATGGAAGCTAGTATTAAGTCTTTGAGTGAGAAATTAAACGCCTTAAATAAATTAAATTATTATAAATTAAACGTTTCGTCTTCCAATATTATTACCTCGCTAACAGAGTGAAGAAATAAATATATTAAATATTTAATTTCCACGATATGAGGCCTGTCGTGGCGCAGCGGCACAAGCGTGTGACTGTAACCGACAGGTTCTGGTTTCGATTCCAGTCGAGGAAATTAAATATTTAATATTTTCAATTTAAAATATTTAATATTTCATCCAGAGCTAAGAAAGCTCTGGTAATAAGGCAAAGCGCGGCGTTGAGTTCCGCCACTCAACACACAATGCCTCAAATTCGGCGGAAAGTGGGGAATGGAAGTGGAACGGAGTATCAATAACACTAGGTTCCTGGTTTCGCCTGCCACGTGCGGGATACAGCGTGAAGCTAAATAAATAAACATTAATTTCCACGACTAGCAACCGAATTCACAATCGTAGTATTCACATAGTCGCACGCGTGTACCCCTGCGCCACATTAACACTTATTAATAAGTCTTTTTCAAAATCATACCGTAGTTACCATACAAACATATTTATTTCTACATCTTATAGCACTTTTAAAGATTTTTTCATCGCAATTAAAAAATAAATCTTATATATTAAAACAAACGATAATTTTCTTCCTTCACGTCCAGCTGAAATGACTAATAACAAAAAAAAAACAACAAGCACGCGTATTTTCCATACCTATTATATATATTTTCATCAAATTACCATCTATAATATTTTACATTACCCAAGACGCCGTCACACAGGTAAGCCGTATGTAACAAATGACTTGCACAGTGCAATACGAGAACATCTCCACGCTACAGTAATAAGTTTTATAAATTTAAATTTGCCGGAAGCCTTCATTTAAGAGACAGATATTTCATTTTATTTTACCTGCCTTATATTGTGAATGTAATGAAACATTCCTACCGTTATGGCCTTCTATTATGAAATATGACAGCAAATTGCTTTCTTTTACTCCAAAATTAGATATTTTGTGCAGCGGTTGGTTTTTTCGAAAGTATATTTTGCTTGGTGTTTTATGCTGCTTTTGGCATGATAATATTAGACTCCTTTTGCCTTCCCGGCAGAGGGAACCTTGTGCTAGCATACCGTTCTACATTTTACCCAAATGTATTTTGAGTGGCCAACTAAAATCAACGCCAGCTTTGTTAGACGATCGCTGTCCCTCACATTTGGCAGGTAGGGTAGGGTAGTGGTGATGGTAACATAGGTAGGGGGAAGAAGGGAACCTAGTGTTAAGATACTCCATCCCTATATGACACTTTTATTTCCCACTTTACACCGAATTTGAAGCATTGCCCTTTGCCTTTATCGTGCTTTGCCTTGTGTCTGGTAACAACCAGAAGGAAGAAATATTAAATATGTCATTTTCTCAATCTAATTTACAATGTTTCGCGGTTATAGTCGCGTACTTGTAATAGTAATAAGACTTAGTCTCACGCTGTATCCCGCTCATGGCAAGGTAGGCAGAGGGAACCTGGGAACCTAATGTTAAGACACTCCGTTACACTTCCGTACCCCACTTTCCGCCGAATTTGAGGCTTTGTGTGTTGAATGGCGGAACTCAACGCAGCGTTTTGCCTTGTACCAGAGCGAAGAAATGAAAATATTAAATATTTAAATTGGAAGTATTAAATATTTCATTTTCTCGATTTGGGATCGAACCCACAACCTGTCGGTTACAGTCACACGATTGTGCCGCTGCGCCACGACAGGCCTCATAGTAACAAACATAATAGCCATGGCCATGGTCAAATAGTAATAACATATTAAATATTTCATTTCCTCGAGTGAGGATAGAACCCACAAACTATCGTTTACAGTCATACTCTTATGCCGCTGCGACATGTATTGCAATCCTTATTACATGTAAATCCTAGACTAAGGCGATATATACTTTACCGTTTTTAAACAAAAATAAATCAATGTTCTAAAGTTACATTTCATTTTTACATGTGCATTCACGCTTATATAATGGATTTGGAACTCAAAAAGGGGTTTATTTTTTTGCATGTATTGTAACATGGATATTGATTTGGATAAGTGAACTCATAGTGCTGTGGGATCGATTCCCAGTAGAGGATGGAAATTATTTTTATTTGCTTTGGCAACAAGCTATGTGATTCCGGCGTAGAATAGGATCACCCTTGTACTAATGATGTCGTAAGAGGCGACTAAAGCACGAAAATACGCAAAAATGGTTATTGGTATATATATTATGGTATATATATATATATATATATATATATATATATATATATATATATATATATATATATATATATATATATATATATATATATATATATATATATATATATATATATATATATATATATATATATATATATATATATATATATATATATATATATATATATATATATATATATATATATATATATATATATATATATATATATATGTATATATATATATATATATATATTATTTGTAAGTTTGTCTGTTTGCCTCTGCGTTTTAACTCAGAAACAGCTTATACGATTTATTTTTTTATTTTTTATTTTATTTTTAACAAGGTAAACCAACAACATTATTTACACACATATGCTTAAACTAAATGGTACAAGCAACTTAATGTAAAAATGTCAATTACAGGTTTACACAAATAGAACTTCTAAACAAAATAATGATAAACACAATTTTATAGGTTTATAATATTAAGTTTGTAACTTTTTTAACAAAGGCCTAAACAATATATTCCAAAATTATCGCTAAGGTTGCTTCAGATTTTTTATGTAAATTTTCTTTATATAGTTAACACTAGTATAAAAAAGGTCAATATCAAATCTCTCACTTAACAAGTTGAAAATGGATGTGCATCGTATCATAGCGGAATTTTTCCTGTAATTAGTACGACTGTATGGTATAAAGAAGGTCTGCCGTATTCGAAGTGACCGGCTGGGGGCATACAGATTTAAGTTTTCAAGTAACATAGGGCAGTCTATTATACCTCTAGCTAATTTACTGATAAAAACTACATCAGCGATATTACGACGATTAATTAATGTAATTAAATTAAATCGAGCAGATCTTTTCTCGTAACTTGCTTTCGGTAGTTTGAATTTGTAATTAAGGTAACGCGTGAATTTTTTCTGAATACGCTCTATTCGATTAACATGGACTGCGTAACATGGATTCCAGATAACTGAACAATAATCAAGGTGACTGCGAACAAAAGTACAATATAACAATTTAAGGGTTTTTACTTGACGGAAGGATCCTGAGGTTCGCAAAATGAACCCAAGCGCCCGAGATGCTCTTTTAACTATAGTGTCAATGTGTTTGATGAAATCAAGCTTGGATTTATGCAAAACGCCAAGATCCTTTACTTCAGTTTCAGTAGTAAGTGGTAGATTTCTTAATAGGTAAGTAAAGAAAAAGGGGTTGGCTTTACGTGAAAAACGTACAACAGAGCACTTGGAGACATTAAGATCGAGTTTATTGACACTACAGTAAGTATCAAGCCTATGTAGATCTTCTTGGAGAAGCGAAGCATCATTATCGTTGTTAACAGTGCGAAAAATCTTCATGTCATCAGCGAAAAGCAAATAGTTAGAGTGCTGAAAACAATCGCCAATATCGTTAACAAAAATCATAAATAATAAAGGTCCAAGCAGTGACCCCTGAGGGACCCCTGAAGGGATGCCTCTCCAACCTGACTGATACCCGTTAAGCACAACAGCTTGACTCCTGTTATTAACATAGGAACAGAACCAACGAAACAGATTTCCTCTAATACCTAGGCTCCAAAGCTTCTTGAGTAGTATATAATGATCAATCCGGTCAAAACACTTGCTATAGTCTGTATATATTACATCAATCTGATCGCCATCACACATATGTGCACTTACAAAATCATTAAAGATAGCTAGGTTTGTTAATGTGGATCTATTTTTTTATATTTTTTATTTAATAGCACTTTTCACTATTGTAGTTTAGCAAATTTCTCTTAATTTTTAAGGGATTAAATTTTATTTTAATCCGTTTATGAATAAGAATTGTCATAGCATTTTCAAGAATGTTGTTCTACAAAATTGCTCTAAATAACTGTTTTATTGAATTGGCTGAGTACTATACATTTCAATAAAGGTATAAACATCTTTTTAAAAATATTATTATTATAAGAAAACGAAAGTAAAGTAGATTAGTAAGTTAATAATTGCATAGTTAGTCGCCAGTATAAAATATACCTCGATTTACATGTTCATAACTCTGTATACTACAGCTAGCGGTAACACAATACACTGTATAATCGATCCGCTGACCGAATGCACATTCCCAGTGGACGCATTAACACCTTGAATAAAGTAATTTAAAACGGATATTATGGATTTAAATAATGGTTTTTTTTTTTCAGTTTCGTCCTGTATCCTGTGCATGGCAGGGTAGGCAGAGGGTTGTTGGAAACCTAGTGTTAAGTCACTCTGTTCCGTTTCTTACTTTCTGCTACATTTTTTTGTTTTTTTTTGATGCTGCTTTGCTTTCTGAGTGGCGGTATACAAACCTACACTTTGCCTTGCTACTAAAAATACCTTGGCAAAATGCGGCGTTGAATTCCGCCACTCAACACGCAATGCCATAAATTCGGCGAAATATGGGGAACGGAAGTGGAACGGAGTGTATTAACACTAGGTTCCCAAGTTCCCTCTGCCTAGCCTGTCATGTGCGAGATACAGCGTGCAACTGAGCCTTGTTACCAGAGCGAAAAAAAATAATTAAATATTAAACATATCGTTTTCTCGAGTGGGGATCGAACCCACAACCTCGCTCGCTTACACACACGTATGTGTTCCACAATAAGAATTATTAAAATTAATTATTATTAGTAATAAATATAATATGCCATTTTATTATTTTTCATTTATATCCTTGTAGGAAATATTGTGGATCTGGTTTAATAAAATATATTTTTTGAACAGGAATAACTTAATGATTAATCATTCATGCAACGGCTTATTCCTTTTAATAACTGTTGCATAAAAGCGTTTTTATGTTACCCTTTAATCCGCATATAGGAAGGTGGGCAGAGGAAACAGAGTATCAAAACATTATAACTACTATTTCCATTTTTCACCGCACTCTTGACATTGGGCATTAAGTGACGTAACTCAACGCCGCATTTTGTCTTATTACCCGAGAGAGGAAAAAATATTCCACTGATTTCGAATCAAACTTATAACCTTCGAGTTTACAGTTTACGTGGTCTAATTTCTCTAACTTTTCCATTCAGTTATGCTATTTTTTAAATTGAACTTTATCAAATAGATATATTTATCTATATATTATTTCTAAATACATGAATAAATATGTAATTATATTTACTTGTTATTATGGTATAATAAAAGAAAGGTATTAAAATAAGGTCAATGATAGATTTATCGCTGTATAATTAGCTTATGGCGTATGAATTTTGAGTGATATGTTTCAGTTAATGTACTCAACCGATATCTATTTTACAGTCTCATTTATTTTATCACACAATGTGTCAATTAAAATAACAGAAACTTGTTTAACTTAACAGAAACGTGTAGAAATTCCGTTTTTAGCTTTGACGGTTATATTTAAGTTTTAATTCACAAATTTTCTTAACTTATAAGTTAATGTTAACAAGCTTTAAAAGACTGATAAGCTCAAGTGAGAAATATAAAGCATGATACGTTTATAGTCAATACATATGCCAACCCTGTTCTTCTTACAACGTAGATTGGGACCACCATTCAACAACCAGTGACCGGAAATTGGCAATGCAAGAAAATGGAACATGAAAAAAAGGACAACCTTTTTTTTTGCTGTACAAGAAAGCTATACGAAGATAGAAAGCAAATATTTCTAGCAATCTCTCATATTAAAGTACTGTTCATTGTAAAATATTGCGAGAAATAAGTGAAACAAAATAGTAACTAAAAAATAATATGTAGTCAAATTAGTTACTGTATTTAACATTCAATACGATTCTCGTAGGCTTAATTTCAACTCGGTGGATTGACTTCTTCTTTTCCTTTTACTATTAGAATGTTTATGTTTAAATTTCTAAATTTTACATTTATGCACAAACAACATGTTCTTAACTCTATATATTTATGCTACAAAGTACCAGTAAAAGATCATCAAATGTGATACAGGTCGCCTTTCGATACTATTTTTTTACGTGAAATATACTTTTGATTTACTTTTGATTCAATTTTCGCCGATTTTGCCGAATCATTGCGTGTTGAGTGGCACAACTCAATGCCGTGTTTTGCCTTCATTCAAAAAATAATAAAAAAAAATCATTAGTCATTTAGTCATTTTATTTATTCGGTAAAATACTTTGTTTTCTTTATATATGCAAAGGGTTTTGTACAACTAACTACGATACGAAGGTATACGAAAGTATCCTTCGTCGATCGTCCCTTACTTATTGAAAAGTCATATAAAATTACATCAAAGTTTAGTGTTAGATGACTCATGATATCGTTGAGATGGTTTCCTCTTGCGGCCGGAGGTCAAAACTTGGGACAAAGTTCTTGATAGATTGAATGCGGGCTAAAGTTGAAGATCCTTCGGGAAAAGGTGTTTTGTCAGTAACATTATACAAGGATAATCTTGCCTTACCTATGTTTGCCGTATTTATAAACACCCAAAACTTATTAGCGAACTCGATAAGTTATTTTCTTAAAGATCTTACTAATCTTGTGAATGTGGATGCTTGGATTTTGTTCTACTTTCACGATAAAATTGCTGAACAGATTTTAATGAAACTTTACAGTTATGTAGCTGGTGCATCATAATAATATAGGCTATAATTTATGTAAATTTGTTTATATAATTTGTATATGCTAAATATAAGATGTTGAAGTAGTTAAAAATAATATACATAAATACGTAATACGTTGTAGGGGATTCGAATCCCGTTAGAAGAAATATTTGTATTTAAATAACTGTTCAAGCAATCAGATGTAACGTAGAGTTATGTTATTGAAAAAAAAACCTACCCATTTCTAAAACTACTTAGCCTCACGCTGTATCCCACACATAGCAGGGTAGGCAGAGGAAACTTGGGAACCTAATGTTAAGACATTCCGTTCCACTTCTGTTCCTCACTTTCATTATATATTTCATTTGAAAAAATTCAATATATCATTTCCTCGAGCGGGGATAAAACCCACGACTTGTTGTATGCAGTCACACTCTTGAGCCGCTGCGCTTCAATATAATCTCTATGATTTAAATGTATATTTTGAAAATTGTAACGTTTCGTAAAGTTAAACAAAGTTTACTTTGATCTTTATCAAATAAATAAATTAACAACGAAACTATCGTTGTTTTCGTCATTGAAATTTCTTGTCGATAATTTCATAAATCTATCGGCTCCATGTAATATCCTAAAAAATAGCAACGTAATTAGAAAGGAATTGGTGCTAAGATACTCTCCATTCCACTTTCCACCAAGGGGGAGCCTAAAGCTGCGCTTGTATCCAGTAATTATTAGTTTTCTCAGGTTGATATAGAATCCAAAACCGTCAAGTTTACAGTCGAGTCAAACGCTGCTACGGCGCCACGACACCCTCACAGGGAAATTAGAATTGTCATAATAAAACTTCGAAACTAACTTAATCTTCAATTTCTATAATTAAAAAGGGAGAAATCGCTCTTTCGAATAACGAACTTGGATCAAAACTCTTTCTGGTGCAAATTACAACAGTCAACCAGCGCTCCCGGAAGCAATTCAATTAATTTTCTATCTTAGACTATTGAATCTCTGAGCAATAACTAAGTTTTGGTGTTTGCAGCCGTTCTTAATTGACATACAAATGTTTACCTGAAATACTTATTATTTAAAATGATTTCTTTGATTCTTTATTTAAGCTTCAATTGAATGCGTGATAGACTGGCCAAGTGCGAGTTGGATTCAAGTTCCGTTTTAATTTATTAATAAATTAAAAAAAATATATGTTGTATAGAAGGGTTGCCCATGCAATCAACATGATTTTTTTGCACAAATATTTCTAACTTCACAAATTTATTGTTCTTGTTTGTAGTATTCGTTTATATAGCGACAACTGAAATACAATAACCTTTCACGAGACCGATCCCTTTTTTAACTTTAGGGTACGGATCCCTAAAAATAGAACTTTAAAAGAAGGCATTGCGTTATTATTGGCAGAACTCATCGCAACGGTTTATAGTTTGTATACAAAAATAGATGAATATAAGCCTTTTATATCGTATTATGTTCATACCTTATGAAACTTAGGATGTATTATAAATATAAATACTGTCACTGTCAAAAAATAATCGATGAAGTACGAGTAGACGTCGTCCACCGCAGTTTCCATACTTAAGTTTGCAGGAATTTAAACTCATTTTGTATGACATGAAGTACAAATTATTATAAGTTTATAATATTTATTAAAACTTTTATTTTTGTTGTAATTTTCCATTTCTACTCAAATTTCGTAATTGTAGTAGACGTACCATAATAAAAAGTGCAGGAAATTCTATCTCAGACTCCCATCGAACACTGTCGCTACCTATATAAGACGACGCAGGATCGCTCTTGCATACTACTGCGACGCCACATTGCATAGCCCGCCCAGTACGGGCCACTGTTGCCTTCAGGAATACCCCAGGGAACTACTACCTACTATCTCAGACCCGTTTTTACCCTTTAAGTTACGGAACCATAAAACAAATCGACAACTTAAAGAAATCGAAAAGTAATACGCTCCCTACGTTCTTGAATCTTACAATACAGGCCTGAAAGTTTCATTTTTTTTCTAAGTATATATGAAAAATTCATTAATATTTTCTAAGTGAGATTTGCACACGTGACTGTTTAAGAAGCCTACAAGACTTTAACATTGGTTAACTGTATTTATACGTTTATAAAATATATATTACACTTATTTCATATTATGAATATTTTATTTAGCGTAAAACGAAATTTAACAGTTAAAATAATATTTTCGTTGTGTTCTCAAAAAATAATTGTAACATTAAATTGAGCTTGTTGCGTCTAGTTAGCTTCGTAGGGACATAATTAAGTTGTATTTGTTCGGTACAAAGAACTAATTTGTGAAATGAAATTTTTATTTTTTTGTTTTATACATTTTCTAACAGTAATTTTCTTTTAACATTATCTAATTTAAAATGAAATCCAAGATTTTTAACAAATGTACTCTTATTTTTTTTTCTTTCTGTATCTAAGACGGCTTTAAAAATAATATATATACATACATAGCTTAAAGCCAGATATGTAAAAGATTTGTATGTATATTTATCTGTCCATAGGAATTAGAACATAGCCATAATCGTAATCACTACTAGTATAGTAGAGAATTTAACTTCTTAAGGCCTTTCTGGCCTGCCTTGATCCCGAGATCGCTATTTCGAATTTCATACACCTATAAAACAATATTAATTATATTTTGACCCAGTATAGTATAGGTAAATGCGTGATACTATGGGCGCTAGATCCTTTATCATTTACATAATGGTAGATAAGGCGGCATCATTGATTTTTACACGTCATATCATAATAAGTTGTTTTTTTCCGCTTCCGAGAAAAACGAAATCATGTAGCATCACTTTTATTGTCTTTCTGCCCGTCTTCCAAGACCGAGTATCGAGTAGTCAAGTCTCGAGATCACTTGAAGATCAGTTCAGGAAGATTCTGTTTAATAACTTTAAGTTTAGCTTCAAATATTTAAGTGTATAATCCCTTGAAGCACAGTAAATAAATGTCTAAATCAACGTAATCAAAAGATATGAGAATTGATGTATTATTTTTCTATATTTTGTAAAGTATTTGCCGAGTAATCATAACCTATAATGTACCTCCCGATCCTCACTCGAGGAAATGAAATATTTAATATTTCCGTTTCTTCGCTCTGGTACAAGGCAAAACGCGGCATTGAGTTCCGCCACTCAACACGAAATGCCGAAAATTCGGCGGAAAGTGGGGAACGGAGTGTCTTAACACTAGAGTCCCAAGTTCCCTCTGCCTACCCTGCCATGTGCGGAATACAGCGTAAGTAATAAATATAGAAAAACTTTTAAAATCAGTTAAAATTAACTTTTAATATTTGTTATAAAATTTAATAGTTAAAGGGTCAAGTAATGTCAGCTAAGCCATTTTGTTTAATATAAAGTAATTTTATATAATTTTATTAAATAATAAGGATGTCACAGTCAAAGTGGGGTTGTTGTCTACCAGGAGGAGATAATAATGATGATTTTATAATATGTTCAAAGTGTAAAAAGAATTATCATTTAGCATGCATGTTTCTTGATACGACTTTACCAAGCACGGAAAAACGATCAGGTTGGCACTGCCCCGAATGTTTTGGTAAACTCTCTAAGAATATAAAAAAGGATCACACTCCTGTTCGCAATGTATCTAATGTGAGAGGAAGTAAAAGACCAGCACTTCAGTCACCACATACTTCAGATAATCGCAGCATAACTAGGGATGATTTACGAGAGGCAATAGCGGAAGTTATGAATCAGAAAATGCAAGATTTTTTTTTTCAAAATGGAAGACTCTATTGGCAAAATTATTGATAAGAAAATAAAACCTATAGAAGATGAAATAATTGAAATTAAAAAAATTTTAAACTTCACTGACGAGAAGTATGAGGACATGAAAAATAGCACTGAAGCTTTTAAATATAGAATATCTCAGTCAGAAATCATAATAGAGGAACTTAGTTCTACAGTTATTCTTCTTAATCAGAGAATTAATCAAATAGAGCAACAAATGCGGCAGAATAACATTGAGCTTCAATGTTTGCCGGAAAATAAAAATGAAAACTTAATAAAGTTAGTTTGTGATCTCGGAAGGATTGTTGGTTGTCAATTGAAGGAGAATGACATACTGCACTGCACACGTACTGCCAAGCAAAATCGAAGCTCTCCACGCCCACGATCTATAATTGTGCAATTGTCTTTCTCAAGGCTACGCGATGAGCTTCTTACTGCGTCTATTAAATACAATAAGGGAAAATTAGTCAAAAATAAATTAAATACTGAATTGCTAGGATTACACGGAGCCAGCACACCTATTTTTATCTGTCAACATCTTTCCTCTATGAACAAGGCTCTTCACGCAGCTGCTAGAAAAAGGGCGAAGGAAATTGGTTATAAATTTGTGTGGATTCGGAATGGCAAAGTCTTTTTGAGGAAAAGTGATGAAACTGAGTTCATCCTAGTGAAAAATTTAGATATGTTAAAAAACATTCAATAGTTTGTATTTTTTATTACTTATTTTACTGAATCTTTATATTGCTAGTATGTAATTGTCAAATATCTTTTTAAAATTCGACTTTTTAAAATTATATTATCAAAATACACGCGGGTTAAGAACCAAAACACATAGCTTTTTTCAAGGAGTACTTTGTAATGATTACGTATAATTGTTCTCACAGAAACTTGGTTAAACGACTCTGTATTAAGTTCTGAGCTTTTCGACGAAAGGTATGTGGTTTATAGAAGAGATAGGAGTAATGCTGAATTAATTCATAAAAATGAAGGCGGCGGGGTTGTTGTAGCTATTTCGAGACAAATACATTCAAAACGTATGATAAGTTGGGAATCTAAACTAGAAGACCTCTGGGTCATTATTGATATTCCAATTTCACATACCTTGCGTCGACTTGCTCTTTGTGCAGTGTATTTACCTCCTCCGGTGCACAGTACAATGATAAGTCACTTTGTTGATAACTGTAGTCTTGTACTTGATAATTGTGATATTTACTGTATTCTGGGTGATTTTAATTTGGCCAGTATAGATTGGAGTTTACTAAGAAATACTTGTAGTGATTTTAAATCGACAAGCTTATGTCAACCTTTGATAGATTTAGTAAATGTATATGGGCTTAAACAGCATAACATTGTAGTTATCAAATCTGACAGAGTACTTGATTTGGTGCTGTCTAATATCCCAACTTGCATAGTCCGTCCAAGTCATTCAATTCTCAGTACTGTTGACCAACTTCATCCTCCCCTAGACGTAGATATTTCATTTGTCAGGGAACCGAAACTGCCGCTCAACCATGAAACTTTCAAATTAGTCTTCCATAAAGCCAATTATATGAGAATTTTTAAGGAACTTGAGAAATGTAACTGGGCAAAGATATTTGGGGATGACGAAAATGTCAACAAAGTTCTTACAACGTTTTATAATACCATCAATGTTATAATTGATAAATTTGTACCTAAACAAAAACTGAAAAAATCACAACACCCAATTTGGTTCAGTAGTCATCTGAAACGACGCTTAAAAGAAAAATACAATCTTAGACGCCGTTTTAAAAAATATCAAAACCCTATGGATGAGTTAGAATTACAGTTACTAAACTCACGTTGTACACGGTTGGCTATCGATTGCTATAATAAATACATTAGTAAATCTGAAAAAAATATCTCAAGGAACCCTAATTATTTCTGGACATTCATTAAAGCGAAACGTGGTGGCACAAGTTCTTACCCAATTTGTATGACGGATGGAATTGTGGCCACTTCTGACGGTAAACAAATTTGTGAAATGTTTGCGTCGCACTTTGCATCCGTATACAATAATAATACCCCTGAACAAACGGATTTCAGAGATTGCTTGGAAAATATTGAAAATAACAGTCTCTTTTTAACACTACCTATAATAGACTCTGATACTCTATTAAAAAAGCTAAAAAATCTTGATGAGACGAAAGGTGCCGGCCCTGATGGGATTCCGCTTGTGTTTATAAAGAAATGTGCTACTTATTTAGTTGAACCTTTATTAATTATATACAACATGTCATTACGAACGGGTATATTTCCATCGGAATGGAAAAAAGCAAGAGTAGTTCCAATTTATAAAGCGAATAGTGTTGATCTTATT